>CABHPR010152358.1:0-23208 GCA_902168415.1 Peromyscus melanophrys | reverse complement strand
GAGGGGTCTAGCTCTAGCAGGGGAACAGGATCTGCATGTTCACCTGGGAGGGGTCTAGCTCTAGCAGGGGATGCGGTGTCGGCATCAGTAGAGGAGCAGCACAGAGGGAAAGAAACCCCACCCTGCCTATCCCAGAAGGAAGAGCTGGCCAGGGAGAGGAAGACAGTGCTGTGCACACGCCAGCAGCACCTTGAGGAGTAGGCCAGCTGCAGCAGGGGCTCACCAAGAGGTGGAGAGGTCCTGTGGGTTTCATGCAGAGGGGCAGTTACAAAATGGACTTAGGTGGTCATCTCTTCTTGATTGAAAATAGACAAGAGACATGTCCTTGGCTGAGCTGTAGGTGATGACTTAGACTGATCAGTCTGAGAATCCCCACCTTCTACTTTATAAATGTTGCAGAGGTAAAGATAGGGCTTCTGAGCCTCCTGTAGAGATAGGTACCTGAGAGAGTGGACTAATGAAGTTTCACAACACTGATGGAAAGCTGCCCCGCCACCTCCACTGCCACCAGATCGATGCCAAGGGTATACTTGCAGAGTTTGTTGGGAATTCATGTTCGTTTAAAAACACAGTAGTGAACATTTCTTTTCTCCTCCCCTTAGCTATTTTCATCTGTTACTTTTGAAACTGTTGGAGAAAGTAAGGTAAGACCATTTTTTCTCTTTTGATTTTGGGTTACTTTTTGAAGCAGGGTCTTACTGTGCATCTCAGGCTGGCCTTAAACTGTGCCTTCCTGCCTCTGCCTCCCTGTGCTAGGATTATAGGCATGCGTCAGCATGCCCAGCTGAGACCGTTCATTAAACTGTCAGATTCTAACTTCCTGTAAGCTTAGGTATGAATACCTCATACTCATATTTAACCTTGATTTCTGTGTGTATGGAAGGATTAGCAAAACATATAATCATATGATGTTTTTCTGGAGACATCCTAAGGCAAATCTGAACACACAGGTTCATGGAGACCGTGAATCTCACTTCATTTTCCCCTTAGACACGGACTGTGACTCTGCTGACTGTCACATGGCTTTCAGCTGCATTAATGTGTTGTATTGAAAGTATCTCTGCGTTTGGTAATGTCTCTCTAGGCCCCCAGGACTCGTGCAGTGAGGAATGTGAGGAGACATGCTTGTTCCTCCATCAACAAGATGTGTCGGGACTACCCTGATCTTGTTCTGGTAAGCTGTGGGCGCTGGCTGTGCCACCACTGAGTCCTTTGTGTAGAGAACTTTCTTGAATTGCTGTGTTCTTCCTTTTACAAAGGTTCTCACCCTTCCTGACACTGTGACCTATTAATACAGTTCCTCATGTTGTGCTGACCCCAACCATACAATGATTTCGTTGCTACTTCATAACTGTAATTTTGCTACGGTTATGATTCGTAATGTAAATATCTGATATGCAGGATGTCTGATATGTGACCCCAAAAGGGGTCGTTTCCCACAGGTTGAGGACCCCTAAGTTAATGATGCAGTTTAAAATTTAACTGAATCTGCCCCTCAAGATGCACAGTTCTTTTCTGTGTGAATAAGTGAGTTTGCCCTATAGATGACCACCCTCTCACTCTGATGTTCTCAATTCCAAGTAGTTGTCTGAATTTTGAGAGAAGCCAGATGCAGATTTCAGCAATTTTTGTGGCTATTCTTTAAAAAGTTAACATTAGTCCACATAAAAAGATCACTTTGAAATTGCTTCTCTGAGTGCACAGTAGCTGTTTCTGTGTGTAAGCAATAGATTGATTTTGATGAAGTTATAGTAACACTGATGTAGAAAAGCACCAGACACAGCTGCACAGAATACACAGTCCTGATCTCCCAGAGACTGTCTGGGTTTTCTGGCATCCTTGAGTGGCCCATCTCTCTGAAAGTCAGGCCTTTTTTCTTTGTGATATGCAGCCCAATTTTGACATGCTTTATAGCCATGTGAAGCAACTCCTCTCCAATGAGCTGCTCCTGACCCAGATGGAGAAGAGTGCCCTCATGGAAGCCCTGGTTCTCATTAGCAACCAGTTTAAGAATTATGAGCGACAGAAGTTATTCTTAGAAGAGCTGATGGCACCAATGGTCAACATCTGGCTTTCTGAAGAAATGTGCAGGTACAGGAGGTCTTGGGGACTACTAACCCTGACTGTACTTGGGTAGACCTAGTCTATTTCGAGAGCTGTGCCAGGCTGGGGGAGGGGTGTAAGGATTCGGGGCTGTGCCTGAACTATCAGTGATACCTTGAGCTCTCTCGGCATTTACTCTTCTCTGAAATGTCACCTTGCTCTATGGAGGTGTGGTAGGGAAGGCAGTGGGCAGAGATGGCCAGCATGGTCATAAGGGCCTGGAAAGCTGTGTGGTGTTTGCGGTGCAGCTTCAGCACCGCTGGAGAGAGAACCACAGTGGGGTCTGCGGCCCCGGGTGCCTGGGTTGCCCACATAGGAGAGAATCTGTTTATTTTGTTGACTTTTTAATTTGTAAAATATGCAGTAATTTGGGGAGTGGGAATGGTGACATAAACTTTCAAATGACAGCTTATGATTCGTATGATTAAACTCTCACTATACAAACTATGTTTGGGGCCGGGCAGTGGTGGCACACGCCTTTAATCCCAGCACTCGGGAGTCAGAGGCTGGCAGATCTCTGTCTGTTCGAGGCCAGCCTGGACTACAGAGTGAGTTCCAGGACAGCAAGGGCTGTTACACAGAGAAACCCTGTCTATGTTTGGGGTCTGATAATCCGTTAGTTTTTTAATCTGCTTTCTTGAGTTAGGGTCACCTGTAGCCTAGGATGACCTTCAACTCCTGATCCTCATTGTCCTCTTCCTCTCAAGTGCTGGGATTATAAACCTGTGATGATCGTGCTTGGTCTGTCTACTATTAGCTCTTGTGGAGGAAATTGTCCTTCCTTGAAGTCATGATACAGGGAAGCTGTGTTGGTGTATGCCTTTAATTCCAGCAGAAGCATACACCAATCTGAGTTCGAGGCCAGCCTGGTATACATAGTGAGTTCCAGGCCAGGTAGACCCTGTCTCGGAGGGAATTTAAAAAAATCTGAGGAGCTAGAGAGATGGCTTAAATGTTAAAAGAGCATTTATTGCTCTTGGAGAGGACCCATGTTCATCCATTTCCAAGCACCTACTTGGTGTCTCACAACCATCTGTAACTCCAGGCCCAAGGAATCCAGTGCCCTTTTCTGACCTCTGCAGTACCAGACACACTTGTGCACAGACACAGATGCAAGCAAACACTCCAAAAAAAAGATTTTTTTAAAATCCTTGTATAGGGGCTGGAGGGATGGCTCAGTGGTTATGAGAGCTTACTCCTTTTGCAGACAACGAGATTTCAGTGCTAAATACCAGGGTGACCTGCTCACAGCTGCCTGTAACTAATTCCAGGGGACCCAGTGGCCTCCGTTGGCCTTCACCTGCACTCAAATACACATGCCCACACACAGGCACACTGTACACTTAGCTAAAAGTAACTCTTTGTCTTTAAAAAAAATGATGATGTAACTTTTCTTGCCCCCTCCAGAGTGCTGGCAGATGTTGATGCTTTCATTGCCTATGTGGGCGCTGATCTGAAAAGCTGTGATCCAGCTGCGGAGGATCCATGTGGCGCCAACCGTGCACGAGTAAGAATCTGCTGGGAATGGGAAGTTGCACTGGCCACGGGCAGGAGTTAGGGTGTTGCCATTGATCAAGTTTCTCAGATGTGTTTTGTCTGTACTGGTGAGAGACCCAGGATTTCCTCCTGCCCTAAGCTTCTCCTTTCTTTTCTTCTTCAGTCTTGAATTCTTGAGTTAGTTCCCACAGCAGAGCAGATGGTCTTTTCTATGAAGTCATTATTTGGGCTTTAAGGAAGACTGGAGGTGTAATGAGGAAGTAGGTCAGAACTTGGTCGCAGGGTGAGTCCCCCCTGCTATTGCTCTCTGGCATGTGAAGTCCTAAGTGATGGCCAAACCTTGAAACGTTGAAAACCTGAGGCTTTCCAGTGTGCCAGGTCACAAATCAGCCACTGTGGTGAGAGCCACGTGATCAGCCTGGCATGAGGGGTGGGGGTTAGGATGCAAGCTGTCGAGTCCCAGCTGGAGGGCCAAAGGTCAAAATGGTAGTTTAAACACATTGGTGGGAGAGCTCTTCTAAGCCACCCTTTACCCAAGGTACCGTGAGAGGGTCATTGAACCCCTGCAAAGAGGGTCATTGAACCCCTGCAAAGACATCCTGATGAAAAGGGAGCTTCCAGAGCCACCACTGCTCCTGAAAATGGCCGTGAGAAGACCCCTCTTGGACTGGACCATAAAGACGAGGACAGGAATCTTGCTGGGGTGGGAGACAGAGGCTTCTTCCTGTCTCCGCCTCTGTCACTGTGCTGTCACCGTGATCACATGTCACAGGGCTTTACCACTTATTCCCTGCTGTGTTTCTCATTCTTTTCTGTAGATAACCTTTTGTGTGCACAGCATTCTGGGGGTGTTGAGACGAACTAGCTGGCCTTCCGACCTAGAAGAGGCCAGAACTGGGGGGTTTCTGGTGGGTTATACACCCAGTGGAAATCCAATCTTCCGTAACCCCTGCACAGAGCAGATCCTGAGACTGCTTGACAATTTGCTTGCCCTTGTAAGGTGAGTCAGAATATTTTGTATTTATTTTAACCCCAAGAATCTCAACTGTAATCTTTATGTCTGATCATACTGGTGGTACTGAATTAGTTCTGGTTCTTTTGAGAGGGGAGCTTTCTTTTTAAAGACAGTGAAGGTGTCTGTGTAAGGTGAACTCTTTATATATACATGGTTGGAAATAATCCAAGAATGGAGCTTTCTAATTTCTTTGTTGTTGTTGTTGTTTGTTTTATTTTTAGAGATAGGGTTTCTCTGTGTAGCCCTGGCTGTCCTAGAACTCCCTCTGTAAACCAGGCTGGCCTCAAACTCACAGAGATCCACCTGCCTCTGCCTCCTGAGTACTGGGACTAAAGGTGTGCACCGCCGCCGCCGCCGCCACCCAGCTTTTTTTCTCATTTTTAAAAATACCGTCTTCGGTGGTTTTTTTTTTTTGTTGTTGTTGGCCTGCTGTCATTTTGACGGTATTGCTGGGGACTGAACTGGGCCTTGAGCGTTCAAGGCAGCAGCGTACCACCAAGGTACCTCCCAGCCCTTTTTTTTTCTTTTTTTAAATTACACTCATAATATTCATTAATTACACTCATGATATTAATCACATTTGTGGTATTCATAGATTACATTCACAGTATTCATTCAATTATATATATAATATATATATATATTTTAATTTTAAATGCCGAATGTCATTTATTGAGGGGGGGAGGAGGTCTTAAATACAGGCTTACAGCACAATGAGAGGACCCCGGAGGGCAGAAGTTTGCTACTGATGTTTTACAATCTTGCTTCTAATCTGTTAACGCCCATTATTCAGGATACACAGACAAGGAACTTCTCTTAAGCATTGAGGAGGGTAGAACCTGGCAGGGAATTAGCATAGGGAGGATATCAAGGTCAAGGTGCGCAAGCAAGGCAGCAGCTACCCAAAACGGGGGCCAGGGCCCTACAGGTCCCCCTTTTGTTAAAAAATGAGCTTCTGACTTGGGTTGCATGGGACGTCAGCAGGTCACCTTACCAGTCATGGAGACGTCTGCCCAGGCCACACAGGTGCTCTGTCTTAGGTTGGTGAGTGCCCCCCAGGCATTACCCGTCTCTGAATACTCATTTTCATACAGGCTCAATCATGTATGAGCTGCATAGTTAATTGCTGCCAAAGATCTCAAAGTGGCACTGGGCTTGCAATCTGTGTGTTCAATACAGAAAAGACCAACAGAGGTCCTATCTCACCCATAGCCAGTAGGCTAAAGGCAACTGAGCCATTCCCTTCCTTAACGAGCCATACTGTACGTTGGTGTCCTTGTAAGATAGTATCCCAAAAGCAACTGGAACTTGAGTTTATAAATTTATAATTTTCAAAGCTAATCGAGATGTACATAACTACTGAATTAAATTTACCATGCCCAATAGAATGAGAGATTAACTAACTGTGGTAGCTACTTTTGTTGCCAGGGTCTCCATTGTGCTAGCTGTAGTAAGCAATTATGAAATGGTAATCCCAGAAAGAGTAGCAGTGGTGGGCGCCATTGCTATAACAGCAACAGCGGCAGCAGCAATGTTGAATTCTCTTCTGGATTGTGTGGACATCCACTGGCATGGATACAACTCCAGTAACACATACCGGCAAGGCCCATTTTTCTTGATCCCAGCACGACTTTAGCTGGCAGCTCTTCTGGAGAATCCAATCTCATGGCTACAGTTCCTAGGCTTACATTAATGCTTGCCAAAGCTGGCGATGTTGGGCTCTCAATCTCCATTGGCATCAGAAGGGTAGATTTTTTTCATGAAGACCCATTAGGTCGCTGTCATGTTGGGCTTCAGCAGCAGCCACAGGGCGTGTTCAGTGCTCAGGAATCCAAGGAGGAACCTCATTGTCCTGAGGAAAGACATAAACAGAACCCCGGGGCCACACCAACACTAGATCGGGTCTCCTCCATGTGCTAGTAGAAAGATCCTTCCATCGCTCCAGAGGGTGATTTGCAACAGGAGCTCTCCAGTGCTTATCTGCATCGGATATTCCAGCAGAATCCACCGATAAAAAATTTAAAATATATAAAACAAGGGAAAGAATAGAATGTGGAGAGTTATGATGAGTCCCTAGTTCTCTCTTTTTTTGCTTTAGTAAAATGTTTGTTTGTTTAATATTTCGATTTTTTTCTTTTATTTTTATTTATTTTTTATTGTTTAAAATTAATTAATTTATTTTTCTATTATCAGCTTGATAGAGTATGTATTCTTAGCTTAATAGTAAGATGTTTCATTGAGGCTTGCTCAGTGATTGAGTAAAACCTAAATTTATTATAAGCCACAGTCGTCCTAGGGACCTCCATGCTATATATATAGCCTCCATGGTTCTGTGGGTTGTAGTCTGATTGTTCTTTACTTTATATCTAGAATCCACTTATGAGTGAGTACATACCATGATTGTCTTTCTGGGTTTGGGTTACCTCACTCAGGATGATATTTTCTAGTTCCATCCATTTGCCTGCAAATTTCATGCTTTCATTGTTTTTCTCTGCTGAGTAGTACTCCATTGTGTATATGTACCACATTTTCTTCATCCATTCTTCAGTTGATGGGCATCTAGGTTGTTTCCAGGTTCTGTCTATTACAAATAGTGCTGCTATGAACATAGTTGAGCATGTATCTTTGTGGTGTGAATCAGCATTCCTTGGGTATATGCCCAAGAGTGGTATGGCTGGGTCTTGAGGTAGTTCGATTCCTAGTTTTCTGAGAAACCGCCATACTGATTTCCACAGTGGTTGTACAAGCTTGCATTCCCATCAACAGTGGAGGAGTGTTCCCTTTGCTCCACATCCTCTCCAACATTGACTGTCATTGGTGTTTTTGATCGTAGCCATTCTGACAGGTGTAAGGTGGTATCTCAGAGTCGTTTTGATTTGCATTTCTCTGATGATTAAGGATGTAGAGCATTTCTTTAAATGTCTTTCAGCCATTTGTGATTCTTGTTTTGTGAATTCTCTGTTTAGCTCTTTAGCCCATTTTTTAATTGGATTGTTTAGTATTTTGTTGTCTAGTTTCTTGAGTTCTTTATACTGTGGAGATCAATCCTCTGTCAGATGTGGGGTTGGTGAAGATCTTTTCCCATTCTGTTGGCTGTCTTTTTGTCTTATTGACCGTGTCTTTCGCCTTGCAAAAGCTTCTCAATTTCGAGAGGTCCCATTTATTAATTGTTGTGCTCAGGGTCTGTGCTGTTGGTGTTATATTTAGGAAATGGTCTCTGGTGCCAATGCATTCAAGAGTACTTCCTACTTTCTTTGCTATTAAGTTTAGTGTAGCTGGATTTATGTTGAGGTCTTTGATCCACTTGGACTTGAGTTTTGCCAGCCGTTTTTTCTGCTTCTTTATGGTGCATGCCTACTTTTAAGATTATTTAACCTAAATTTTTATGAGTAAGGGAATGGCTCATTGGGAACAGGACAGTTTCTTTCTGTAGTCTTTCTCCAGGTGATGTCCATGTGCACTAATATGAATTTCTCACCAATGACTGAACTCATGTAGGTCAAACATCTACTGGCTCCACAAGCCACAGGAAAGCAGGATGCCTTTCACCTTTGAGCTAGGCTTCCCTATGAGACCAGCAGCCACTGGAGCTTGAAAGGCAGAATTAGGGACCCCCTTCAGTTTCCAAATTTTAACAAGATAGCAAGGCGTTTCATGTACACATTAAAGCGTTAGAGTCATTGTTCTAGGTCACATGCCATGACATATTCGAATGAAAGCTGGCCAGTGTAGGCTTGTTGGTTATGAGAAGTACACTTTTGAGCTTTATAGAAGTGAAACTTTAAAAAATGCACTTCTTGGTATCTGGCTTCTTTTTCTCAATGACATGGAGTGGGAGCCATCCCAGTTGCTTGTAGCTGCTTCTTCTCACTGCCTCCATGGTATTCTGCTGTATGCTGTGCGGTCTCTTATTGGCCCTGCTGGACTTTTGGACAGTTTTGATAATATACAGTGCTGCATGTACACTCTTCGGAATGTCATGATGTCTTTGCAGTCTCGCTGGTTATACACAGAGGAGAATTCCTGAGTTGTAAGTTATGTATGTCTTCAGTTTTCACAGCTAGGGTGGCTTTCAGATGTGGTGTACTGATTATGCTCCTAGCAGCTGTGTACGGGAATGATGAAAAGTCTTTTGGCTCTTTTTTTGTTGCTTTGTAACAGTGTCCTGCTGCCCTTTGTGTGTGGGGGGAGGGGTGCACTCACGTACAGTTGTGTACAGAAGCCAGAGTCTGGTGTCTGGATGTCTTTCCACATTACTTCTCTGCCTTATTCTTTGAGACACAGTCTCCAACTTGACCTAAACTTGGAAGTTTGGCAAGACTGGCTGACCAAAGAGCCCCTGGCCTCTGCCTGTTTCTACCCACCTCAGTACTGGGTTACAGGCGTGTACTACCATGCCTGACTTGAACATGGCGTTTGGTTGGAGCCGAGCTCATAGCTTGATACTTGACTAGAAAGCACTTTGCTCACCAGCCGTCTCCCCAGACTCCTTTTATGTTTTTTGTTTTGTTTTGTTTTGTTTTTCAAGACAGGGTTTCTCTGTAGCTTTGGAGCCCATCCTGGAACTCGCTCTGTAGCCCAGGCTGGCATTGAACTCACAGAGATCCTTTGTCTCTGCCTCCTGAGTGCTGGGATTAAAGGCATGCGCCACCAATGCCTGGCTATGGTTTTTAATTGTATTTGGGGGTAGTCATTATTCTTTGGGCTTTGTTTATATTAAAACATGGTTTGTATAACCCAGGTTGGTCTCTAACTCACTATGACCTTGAATTCTTGGTCCTTCTTCCTCTGCCTCCCAAGTGCTACCATACCCGGCTATAGTTTTTTGATTTGGCTTGGTTTGCTTTTTTATGATCATATTTCATTAATGAATGAAAACAGCAGCCAGGTATACTGATGCAGCCACTAATATCACATTGTATAATCACATCACTTGGGAAGCTAAGACAGGAGACTCTTGGGCACAAGACATTGTCCCAAAACACAAAACAGATGCACATGTTCTTACATGCCTTTAATACTAGCATTTGGGAGCAGAGTCAGGCAGACATGTGTGTGTTCAATGCCAGCCTGGTCTACAAGTTCCAGGCCGGCCAAGGCTATGTAAGGCGACTTTGCCACCCCTCCCCCCTTTTTTTTAACATCATGGTTCATTTGCTCAGAGTCAAGTTTAAATTTTTTTTCTTCCGAGTAATTGTATCAGATTGTTTTATAGTATCAATATTGTCCCAAACAACTGAGAAAATTTTGTTCCAGAAAGCAAAATACATCAAATTGAGCAAAGCACAATTTTGTTTTGTCTTGTTTTTTTTTTCTGAGAGTCTTGCTATGTAGTCAAGTTGACCTTAAACTCCTAATTTTCTTGTCTCACTGTTGGATTACTTTTCCTAGGGAGACATGACCAACTGCTTATGTTCATTCAAGATAGGACACTGATAACAGACCATAGAAACAGTTCCCCCCAAGTCTGCATGGTGAGCCAGTGAGTTTATTGGGGTTATTTGGGAGCATGGGTGACTGAAAGGAAGCTTATAAAGCAAAATGCCTGCCTAGCATGAATCCCTGGAGCTTTCCACACCACTCATGGGCAACTTCCACTGGATAGTGTCCTCTCTCTCAGGGACTGTTCATTGTTTATAGAACCTCAGAGAGTTGCCTCATGGGCCTTCTCATGAGTTACCTGAGTTTTATGAGCCTTTCAGAGGAGAGTTTCTGCCCAAACAGAACAGCTACCAGCTACTCAGTCTCCTGAGTTCAGTCCCTGAGACCCACATGGTGAAATCAGAGGCTGGATATGGTCGTGCACAACTGTAATCTCATCTGTACTCCAAAGGGTGAGGCAGGAGGATTGCTGCAAATTCAAGACAAGCTTGGGCTTACATAATGAGATGCTATCTCAAGAACACACATACACAAATACAGAGTGAGTTCAAAGCCAGCTGGGGATATAGCCCGATGGTAGAGTGGTCCATGTGTGAGGGCTGCTCTTAATCCAGTTTCATGCCATTGAGAGGCTGTGGCAGGTAAGGCACTTGCCGCCAGTCCTAACAGTCTGAGTTCAGTTCCTGGAATCCAGGGGGTTCAAGAAGAGAACCAGACACACACACACACACACACACACACACACACACACTCTCTCTCTCTCTCTCTCTCTCTCTCTCTCTCCCTCTCTCCCTCTCTCTCTCTCTTCCCCTTTCTCCCTCTACTTGTGTGTGTGTGGTTTTCAAGACAGGGTTTTTCTGTTTAGCCCTGGCTGTACTGGAAGTCACTCTGAGGCCAGGCTGACCTTGAATTCAGAGATCCGCCTGCCTCTGCCTCCCCAGTGCTGGGATTAAAGGCGGTCCCTACCACTGCCTGATGAGAACCAGACTCTTAGGTTGTTCTCTGACCTCTTGACATGTGGTCCATGGTGCACACATGCACACAGCCACATAAATATAAGTACAATAAACATTTAAAATAAACTGAGTATAGTGGCAAATGCCTTTAATCCCAGCACTTGGAAGTACAGGCAGATGAATCTCCTAGAGTTTGAGGCCAGCCTGATCTATATATCAAGTTCCAGGTCAGCCAGAGATACTTGGTGAGACCCTATCTTTAAAAAAAAAAAAATTTTTTTTTTTTTAAATAAAAAAATAGCAGTGATGATGCACTGTGTGCCCTCACCACACATGGATCTTCTAGAACGGGCAGCTGCCTGCATGTTGGTGAGGAGTCAGCAGACATGACAGCCTGAGGACACATAGGAGTGTGCCCCACTGTGTGCTCTACACTGGTGCTCCTCCATTCTTGGAGACACATCTTTTCATTGGGACCGTCGGCTCCCAGTAAATGACACAGAGACTTACTAATTATGAAAGCTCAGCCCGTAGTTTAGGCTTATTTCTAATTAGCTCTTAATAACTTAAAGTAACTCATTTCTGTTACTTTACTTTCTGCCTTTGGCTTTTACCTCTATCTCATTTTGTGTGTCCTTTTCGTTCTGTGTCTATATGGCTTCCCTGCCTTCTTCCTGGTGTTCTCTTGCCCTGAAAACCCTGCCTAGCAATTGGCCATTTAGCTTTTTATTAAATGAATCCAAGTGACACTTTTTCATAGTATACAAAAAAAGATTATTCCACAACATTTCCCCCTTTTTTTGTCTAAAAATGAAAGGTTGAACTCTAACATAGTAAAACTATATATAATAAAAACAGTTATCAACGGGCAGGGGTGGCGCACACCTTTAATCCCAGCACTCGGGAGGCAGAGGCAGGCGGATCTTTGTGACTTCGAGACCAGCGTGGTCTACAGAGCAAGATCCAGGAAAGGCGCAAAGCTACGCAGAGAAACCCTGTCTCAAAAAACAAAACAAAAACAAAAATAGTTATCAAGTAAGGATTACATTTACAATATCCAGTCTATTTGTATTTGGCAGATTCAATGAAAATACTTCATTATTTATCCTATCTTGGTGAGTCCAAAGTTTTTAACCTAATTTACTTTCTATTATAACTAAGGAAAAGTACAGCTATAATTAACTAGTCTTCAACTTCATCAAAGATCCCAGAAGGATATAATATTACCTGAGTAAACAGGAAGTATAGTGCAAGCCACTTCCAAACGTATAGAAATAACAAATATCTGGCTGCCTGGACAGTCACCCAAGGTTCCTTTGCAAATTTGGGGCATCCATCTTCAGCCTACAGGCCTAGAATATCTGAGAGACTTTTATGCAGCAGGAATTTTGAAGGACTGTCTTGCCTAGTCTTGGCAAAGTTCAACAGACTTTTTTTCTTTGTGTCCTGCTTGTCCAGTTTGTATAGCATACTGTCAACAGTCAAGACAAGAGCAGTTTCTTGTCCAAAAGGCTAGTTCTGCCACATTGAAAGCAAACTCCACATGGAGTTTCTTCATTGCCCATCATCTTTTCTAAAGTAAATTGGTACTGACAGGAGCAGATGTGTCTCATTTTCATGAAAAGCCCTGTGTTAACAAAACATTTTAAATGCCATATTCTGTAGGTTCTATGAAGTGTTTTGAAGACCATCTATCTATCTAAAATATCTTTGTATGACCTTGAAAACATACCTAACATGACTAAGTTTCATTATTATAGATGACTAACTACTAACCTATATTTCTTTATTATCCTAAATAGCTTTCAAGAACTAAAACTTAAATTTTAGTTCTTAAACTTTACATTTTTAAATGAGCTGCATAGGTACAATATCTTAAACAAGAATAGAAACATATACAAAGAACAAAAATAACCTTAAATTTGTATCAGTATACAGAAATATCTTACACAAGAGTAGAAACATATATAGTCTAACAAAAATAACTTTACATTTTTATCAACATACAAAAATATCTTAAACAAGAGTAGAAACATATACAGAACAGCAAAAATAACTTTAAATTTGTATCAATATACAAAAATTCATACCAATGTAAAATATTTGAGACTAGTTGTTTTTTTATTTTAAAAGTAGATACAATAATCTGCCCTTTTATTCTGTCATTTTTGTACCCCCTTTTTTCTTCTCAGAACGAGATCCCTGAATCTAATTCCCTTTATTAGTATCCTCTCTGACCATGACCAGTAACAACTGTGACCAAGCCCCCTAAGCAATGACCAAAAAGCTACCCACCCCGCACCTCTTGGGAGTGTTGTGTTCTCTAGACTGCTTCCTGTTGTCTGGGGCACTGGCATCTTTGGGGGACCCTGAGAAAATTAGGATAATGGTCAAGTCCTGGCTAGAATTGTCTGAGCCACTTCTGAGATGCTGGATCACCTGGGCCACCTGTTTTCATTGGTATTTGGTCCCCTTGCTCTGAAAACACATAAATGTTCAAAGGTAACCTACATATCTGCATAAACACAAGTATGGAATGTGCAGTGTGCACAAGTCAATTAAAGATGATTTTTTCTTTTATTCCACAACACATTCTGAATACTTCAGTCACTTTCAGTAATGACCTTAGCTAATTATCATATTCTTAGTACGCTGCCAGACTAAACAAACTTTAATAGATGTTTAAATGTTTGAATGTTTATGTTCAGTTAAACAGACAAACAGACTGCAGATATGGTTCTTACACTGTAAGCCCAAACATGGTAGATGAGGGCAGGACAAGGGGTTCAAGACAAGACTCTACACTACAGCTGGTTCTGGGCCAACAACCTGCTGCACCTTTGGGCTACCCACAGGGCCAGAGGTGGTGTCAGGTTCCCTGGATCTAGTTACACGAAGTTATTAATCACCGTGTGGGTACTGGGAATCAAACTCCTGCCCTCGCTGAGAACAGCAAGTGCTCTTAGCTGGAGGGCCATCTCTTTAGCCCTTTGTGTTGCTTTTTAACATTTGTTCATTTTGGGTTTTTGTCTTGTTTTGTTGTTTTTTATTTTTTTGAGACAGGGTTTCTCTGTGTAGCTTTGGAGCCTGTCCTGGATCTCGCTCTGTAGCCCAGGCTGGCCTCGAACTCACAGAGATCCACCTGCCTCTGCCTCCCAAGTACTGGGATTAAGGGTGTGCGCCACCACTGCCCGGCCGTTTGTTCATTTTGTATGGTGTAGGCTCAAGCATGCAATGGAGGTCAGAGGACAACTATTAAGAAGTTACTTTCTTCTTCTCCCTATGGCTCTCAGGGATCAAAGTCAGGTCATCGGTCTTGATAGCAAGCACCTTTACTACTGAGCCATAAACATTTCACCAGCCCCTGAAATGTTTTCTTCACATCTTTATTCTGAAAGTGGATGGGAGCTTGCTTGTTTTAGTTTTTAAACTTGTAAAATGAAGGCACAACCATGTGTGGTGCGCAGGCCTACACTCAAGTCAGGAATTCAAGGCTAGCGCTGACTGCCCAGGGAGTTTAAGACCGTTCTGATTTATATGAGATCCGCCCATTCCCAGTGCTGCTCCATCCCATCCCCACAGAGTGAAGGCATAGACTCACATTAGCCTAGACCTGCCCAAGGTCGGTGTCATGAGCATCAACCTTCCATCTGCACATGCTGTCCTGTTAAGAAGTCTGCAGGGGCCAGGGATGGTGGAGCACATCTGTCTCTAATACTTGGGAGGGTGGTGTAGCATGAGTCTTAGAGAGTCTTATTAATAAAATCAAACCTGAGACCAGTTATTGGGGCGAACACTGCAAGATCAGAGAGACAGAATAAGCCACAGCTATCTCACCTTGCTAGATCCTCAGCTGGTCTTGCTTCCTCAGACTGGAAGCCTCTATGTCCTCATATCCATATGACTCTCAGCTGAACTGCTGCTAGAAGCCTGAATGCTTAACCAGCCCAATGCTTCTCCAGGCCAAATGCCTCTCCAGGGCAAATGCCTCTAGTTTCTGGTCCTCACGCCTTATATACCTTTCTGCTTTCTACCACCACTCCCTGGGATTAAAGGCTTGCTTTCTGGGATTAAAGGCGTGGGTCACCATGCTTGGGTGTATCCTTGAACACATGAATTTCTGCCTCTGGAATGCTAGGATTAAAGGCGTATGCTACCACTGCCTAACTTCTGTTTAATATTGTGGCTGTTCTGTCTCTGACCCCAGATAAGTTTATTAAAGTACACAATATTTTGGGGAACACAATACCACCACAGGGTGGGGCAGGAGCATTAGCAAAAGCTCAAACCTAGCCTAGCCTACAGAATAGACCCTATCTCAAAAAGAAGTAAAAGGTCCCACAGCCAGTGACATGTATAGAACTATCATCTGTAATTATGATACCTTCTGGGATCTTGAATGTGACCTAAGACTTTTTAGAAGCTTTCAAAATCCTCTATAAGTATGTGGAAGGAAAAGCACTCTGAAGTTTGCTTGTTGGTTTGTTTTGGTTGGTCCATTCCCCCCCCCCCCCCCTCCCCCGCCCCCCGGCCCCCCCCCCCCCCCCCAGACAGAGTTTCTCTGTGTAGTCTTGGCTGTCCTAGAACTTGATCTGTTAACCAGGCTGGCCTTGAACTCCTACCTGCCTCTGCCAGCTGCCCAAGTGCTAAGACTAAAGGTGTGTGCCAACACCGACTGGTTGTTTGTTTTTAGAGAAAGGGTCTTTCTACATAGCCTTGTCTGTCCTGGAACTCAATATGTAGAACAGGCTGGCCTCAAACTTAAAAAGATCCTCCTGCCTCTGCCTCCTGAGTGTTAGCATTAAAGGTGTGTCCTACCATGTGTGTCCTACCATGCCTGACTCTGAAATGATTTCTTTTTGTTGTTTTGTTTTTGTTTTTTCAAGACAGGGTTTCTCCATGTAACATCTCTGGCTATCCTAGAACTAGCTCCAAACCAGGCTGGCCTCTAACTCACAGAGATAGGCCTACCTCTGCCTCCCTAGTCCTGGGATTAAAGGCGTGCACCACCACACCCAGATGAAATGATTTTCAAAGTCCAGTAATACATGAAATACTAACAGTCATTGATTATCATCGGCATGTATTACACACTGTATATAATAATGTGCTAGAGTTCTCTATGACCATCAATGCACTAGGTTTGTTGACACTATATATACTATAGCATCAATGCAGCTACAGGTGGGAAACTCTGTGAGTTCAAGGCCCGCCTAGTCTAAATAGGGGGTCCCAGGCCAGCCAGGGCTATATTGTAAGACCTTGCATTTATTTATTTATTTATTTATTTATTTATTTATTTATTCATTCATTCATTCATTCATTCATTCATTTATTTATTTATTTATTTATTTATTTTCTTTTTTAAAGCAAAAGAAAGCTGAAGGGCCAGAGAGACAATTCAGAGATTAAGAGAAGAGCATTTGCTGCTCTTCCAAAGGACTGGAGTTTGGTTCACAGCTCACAACCACCATCTGTAGCTCCAACTCCAGGGGATCTGATCCTTCTGGCCTCCTGGCCTTGCAAACACGTGGTCTACAGGAACACATAATAAATAAATGTGATTTTTTTTTTTTTTTTTTTTTTTGGTGTTTTGGTTTTTTCAAGACAAGGTTTCTCTGTGTAGTTTTGGTGCCTGTCCTGGATCTAGCTCTGTAGACTGGGCTGGTCTCGAACTCACAGAAATCCGCCTGGCTCTGCCTCCCGAGTGCTGGGATTAAAGGCGTGCGCCACCACCACCCAGCGTGAATATATTTTTAAGTTGGGGAATCTAGAGGTAATGCTTGCTATTAAGAGTGTTTTTCTGCAATATACAAGGTCTTAGGTTTGGTCCCAGCACTCCAAAAAGGCTATAGTGGGGAAACTGGCTACTGACTATTCAATGAATTAGTAATTAGTCCCCAGGAGGTGGGTCCTGTCCCTAGTCATTGTCCCTTAGTAACACAGTCATTTTGATGGGGAACATGTTTGGATTTTGTTCTTCTAGGAAGCTGTGGTGACTATTGCTAGGGCTGTGCTCTAAAAATAGAGGCAGGGAATTGAAAGATGGGTCCTTGCACATACAGTGTTGCTGACATTTCTATCAGTTCATGCCTCTCAGGTCTAACAGGATTTGCTGTTGAGTCACCTCCATTGTGATACTGTCCCGCTATCTCAGGATCTGGTGTGTGTATTAGGCCATGGGACTGTATACTATGTAGTCAACAGCTTCAAGGCTGCATCTTTCTCTGGGGAATTCTTTCCCCTGCTGTGAGTAATGTTGATGGGGGAATCTGTTTGAAAGACTAGCTAGATGTTTCCATAACATCCTTATTTTTTTCAGAACCCACAATACTTTATACACACCGGAAATTCTAGCCAAGATGGCAGAGCCTTTCACCAAGGTTCTGGATATACTTGAATCTGAAAAAACAACCATATTAGGTAAGAAGGTTTTACCTCCTTGCTGAGTTCATCCTAACTCTATGACTTGTCAGGAAATATATTTGTGGAGCTCCTAGAGGTGCTAAAGAGCTTATTTATGTGTCATTGATCTTCTTCATCTGAACTATAAGAGTCTTCTGAATGGCTTTTCCCCTATTAATCCCTGTAGAGGGATTTTTCTTTGGGCTGCTAGCTCACACAAAAAAAACCGACATGGACACTTATTATTAATTATGAAAGCTTGGCCTATAGCTTAGGCTTGTCCCACTAGCTCTTAGAACTTAAATTAACCTGTTTATATTAATCTGCATTTTGTCTCGTGGCTTTTTACCTCTCTTCCATCTGGCACCTCCTGATTCCTCTCGTCTCCTTTGGTATCTCTCCTGCGCCTAGATTCTTCTCTCTGTTCAGAAGTCCCACCTAACCTCTTCCTGCCTAGCTATTGGCCATTCAGCTCTTTGTTAAACCAATCAGAAGATGCCTTGGCAAAGACACATCTTCATAGTGTACATAAAGATTATTCCACAAAAAATCCCTCCTTCAAACACACTCCCTAGGGTGGGATACCTTGTTGTTTCAGCCTTGACACATAGGGGAGGTGCTTGGTCCTGCCTCAACTTAGTATGCCAGACTTTGTTGACTCTCCAAGGGAGGCCTTACCCTCTCTGAGGAGTGGATGAGGGGTGGAATGGGGAGAGTAGGGGGGCAGGAAAAGGGGAGGGCATGGGAACTGGGGATTGATATGTAAAATGAAAAAAAAAAACTTAAAAAAAAAAGATTTAAAAAAGTAAATAAATTAAAAAAAAATCCCTCCTTCAGTTTAGTGTGCAAGTAGTAGTAAGTGGTAGACCCATGTTTCTCTATTACACACCGGAAATGCTAGCCAATATGGCAAAGCCTTCACCAAGGTTCTAGATAGATTTGAATCTGATCTCTGAAGTTGCTTCTTGAAGAACCAGTAAAAGCTAACTATGTCAGATGCAAGAGGAGATACTCGGATGGGATATAGCTTAACTAGCATGTGCCTGACCCTGGGTCCAGTACCCAGTTAGGAGAGGACAGCAGAGAAAGACCTAACACCTTCCCGAGAACTCTTAGTACTCTACCTCCTAGACTATGCGGCCAACTGCTTTGGAATAGAGTACACATGTTCCCAGACAGACGTGTGTGCCTGCCTGCAGATGCTGGCCTGTTCCCACCCATTCTGTTCGTCTGTTTGTAGGATTACCTCAGCCTCTCTTGGAAGTCAACGAACACCCTGTCTACAAAACGACTTTGGAGAGGATGCAGCGTTTCTTTGGCATCCTCTATGAGAACTGGTAAGGCCCTAGCGCTGCTGCTGCTGCTGCTGCTGCGTGCTCCCTTGCCAGAATGCTCATTTTGTAGGGATGGCGACAGAGACTTTTGACCAAGAATTCTAGTGTAGAGGTGAGCAGAGGCGAGTGGTGGAGTGGAGTTGGTGGTAGTGATAAGTCCAGGGGAGCAACTGCTTTCCTGTGGTACAGACTGGCTGTTGTGTGCACCTCACAGTCCTGGCCAGGACTGGAAGTTCATATCCACTGTGTGTTTCTAGTGTATGCTGATGAGGCCCAAGAGGTAGAGAAGTGGGCTTGCATTTGCTCGGACTGCTTAATGCTTGTAGTCTGCTTCCCATGGAACAGTGAGAAGCAGCTGGCCTGGTTCTTGTCTTTGGTTCCTGGCTGTAGGGCTTAGTGATACTTGGTTCCTTGCATACCACACTCACAGCTGTAGCCTCGGTTCACCAAACATCAGAGAATCGTGAAGAACCCACAGGACTGACACTTATGGGTGTTAGTTATCACCGGTGCTTTTTTGCCTTACAGTTACCATATCCTAGGGAAGGCAGGTCCTTCCATGCAGCAAGATTTCTACACTGTAGAAGGCCTCTCCACCCAGCTCCTTGGTTCAGCCTTCGTCAACTTGAACAATATTCCTGACTTCCGGCTCAAATCTATGCTTCATATCCTTGAAATGACCCTAAGTAACCTAGGAGGTCAGAAATTGGAGACAGGACAGAGGAAGGAAAACTTAACTGCAAGGAGCAGGTGGGACTGTAGGCTTGTGTGCATCGTGACCTCTTACAGACAGAAGGTTCAATAAGTAGGTAAGGAAGGAGTGGGGAAGCAGAAGGGCAGCTCAGGCTGAGGGTCGAGTGTCTTACAAAACCTCCTGAGCTTTTCCCTGGGTAGAAGTTATTGTCTTCCTACTTCTTAGAAATATAAAATTTTTAAATGTATTTCCTTTTCTATATTTTGCTGAGTGCTTCATTTTTTGGTTGGTTTGGTTTTGCCAGGGACTTTTTAAATATTTAGTCTATGCTAGCCCTAAACATGCCATTCTCCTTCTCCAACCTCCTGAGAGCTGGGGTTTTGGTGTTTGTTTTGAGTGATAATCTCACTGTTCTCCAGGCTGAGCTGGAACTCCTGGGCACACGTGACCCTCATGCCTCAGCCTCCTGGGTAGCTGGAACTACAGGTGAATGCTTGTACACTGAGCTGGGTGCTTTCTTTTGAAAGGAACACCCAAGATTTCATCATCTTTCAGACCCTTTTATATGAGGGTGTCTTTAATTCTTGTGTTCTTTAGCAGCCCAGGGCTATAATGTACAGCTAAATAAGTTAAGGCAAAAGTACAGAATAATTGAGTATATGTGCAGCTTAGGGTTCTAGGACAATGAGGAGTTTTTCCTATTATCGTAGGATATGTTCTTTTTATCTCGAAAGCCGTGTAGTGGACTGCCCAGCAGCACAGCCTGTCGGCTGGAAAGTGGAGGGTCTGCTCATGTGCTAAAACTTCTTAACCCGCGCTCGGTCGCACGTGTCTTTGTGAAGCCTCTCGTGCTCTTCTGTCCCCCGGAACACTATGAAACCCTCATAGCTCCCATCCTTGGACCTCTCTTCACCTACTTCCACATGGTAAGTAGGTCAGGGAGTTGGGGCCGAGTACTCTTAAGTGAATGGTCCATGCTGGGCAGATGGTCTCTAAAGTGACTGACCACAAGCATAAGGACTTAAGTTTAGATCCCCAGAACACACGTGAAAGCCAGATGTGGTGGCACACATCTGTAACCTCAGCACTGGGGAGGTAGAGAGATAGATGGAACCCTGGAGCTCTTTGGCCAGGCAGACTATGTTAATTGATAAGCTCCAAGTTGAGGGAAAGTCACACTCAAGGTGGACAGTGATGGAGTAAGACATCTGACATCATCTCTAGCCTCTACACATATGTGCGGACACGCCATGGGAAACACTTACACACACCAGTGCACAGAGATGAGTGACTGGTGTTGGAAGTGTTCTCCCAGCCTTGCCGTGCTGGCTGTTCAGCAGCGTCCCAGCAGCTTCCTGTTGCTGCGGGTTAAATAGCCCCCAAGAACGAAGCAGGTGCGTTGCTATGGGTGCCTTCAAGTGTGGATTCTGCTCCCGTCTTCCTGCAAGGAGAAATGATCAAGGAATTCTTTCCCCTGGTCTGTCCTTGGCCCTGGAACAAGGCAGCTGTCCAGTTCAACAGAGAACAGATGTGCCCAGAGAGACGCCAAGCTTCTCAAAGTACCATTAATCTCAGCAGACACTGGACATGTGCCCCTGTCATCAGTGGAGTAAGGTTACAGAAACGCAGTCTTTGTTCTGATGTATGTGGTGGTCTGCTACGGCTAGGGCGACTAAATGACCAGAGAGATGACTGACACATCCCTGGCTACCGTGGATTGACAATAAATGACCAATAGCGGATTCTTCAACATTTCTGAACATAGAAAATTGATGGCCAGGACCAAGAATTAAGCTTTTTGCTGTTTTGACCATACTAGAAGTTACTGCCAACATTAATTGAAGTTCCTATATTAGATTCCTTTTTCATATTTGGGCCTTGGTACAATTCAGTTTACAGTACAGAGAATGTCTCTAGGTTGATGTAAGGAGTTAGTTTCTTTCTGGGTAATTAGTGTTCTGCTTAAAGTAAACTTGAATAGCTATGTGTAGGCGCTTACACCTCTAATCCCAGCACTAAAGAAGCTGAGGCAGGAGAATCACTCATAAGTTTAAGGCCAGCCTGGGATTTATAGTGAGTTCTAGCCTAGCCTGGGCTACAGAGTAAGAGCCTCTTTAAAAAAAAAAAAAAAAAAAATTAGAAGTAGACCTTGGATACCATAGGCTCCAGCCTCTTCTAGCACCTCCTCCTCTTGTTTCTTCAGAGGCTTTCCCAGAAGTGGCACGTCATCATCCAGAGGAGCGTGCAGTGGTAAGGAATAACCAATCCTCGGCGCATGAGCCAACAGGCAGCTTTGGGTCGGGCAGGGTTTGACTATTCTAGGGCTAGAGTAGCACTGGTATAGTCATTCCCAGCTTGCATGGGAGGTGGTTTGTCTGGACAGGCTGCTGTTACCAGTTAGTGACCTGATGGTGAAATTAAGCTTTCCTATGAGGACCTTCCCCTTACCTACTCTGAATTTTGATCCTGAGCTCTCCATCCAACCAAGCAGAGTCACAAGAGATAGGTCCCTCAATGGACTGCTGTCTATCTCTGATATCCTCTGGGGATAGCCAGAAGAGGAATGGCCTGGGTGTGGGGGTGCTGGTGAGGGTAACCATTTCCTGGTCCTTGCTTCCTTTGCTCTCCCATGGAACTTGCCCCTTGGTTCTCGGCAGTGGAGAGGATGAGATTGCAGAGGACAACCCTGAGTCTCAAGAGATGCTGGAGGAACAACTGGTGAGGATGTTAACCCGAGAAGTCATGGACCTCATCAGTAAGTGGCGTGTGGGGACCAGGGAAACTACTCAGCAGCCCCACACAGGCTAGGCTGGTGGCAGAGGTTCGGGCTGACAAGCAGAAGCTAATAATCCTTAAGTCAATCAGACAGGTTCTGAGTTGTGAACTACATTGTACCAAATAAGAAGACAGGGATCCAAAACAGGAACTTGAATTAATGTTGGCAAGAACTTTCTTACCTGATCAAGATAGGACAAGTTCAGTTCTTAGACATGAACATCAATTTTCTATTTTCAGAAATGTTGAAGAATTCAATATTGGTTTTTTATTCCCAAAGTAGTTAAGGATATGTCAGTCACCTTCCCTGGTCCTTTATTCTCAGCGGAGTCTGTAATATCCCTCTAGCTGGCTGACTGGAAGAGCGACCCACAGTCTGGTTCGGGTCCTCAGAATACCTCCTTCTAATGGTGAAGCTGATTTAGTCCTTGGACAGTATCTACCCACCAGCTTTCATCTGGCCGGAAATAGCCTGGAATCAGTTGGCGAGGTGACTGTTGTGCTGTGGGTCGATACTACCTTCTGCTCTCTCCTAGCGACCTGCTGTGTATCAAAGAAGACTGCCGACCACAGTGCTGTTCCTGCTGTGGATGGAGATGGTACGTGATCTATAGCTCTACCCTTGGAGAGAAAGCCAGGATAGATCTAGCTGTCGTCTTGTGCTGGCCTACTTGCTGTCCTCTGTCTGAAGTGGTTTTCTTCCTGGGATAGACATGAACCTAACCTCTTGCTCATTCAGTCTCTTCTCAAATGGTATCTCCTCCAAGAGGCCTTCATGTCTAATCTGCCAAACATCACAGGCCCAAGCTCTGTGTGATCTCTTCCTCTGCTTTGTTTTTATTTCAGCTACCTGCACTTTTTATTTATTAAATTCATTATTGCCTATCTCCCTTACTGTGTAGGCTGTCAGGGAAGGGCTGTGCTATTCCTTTTATACTCCAGTAACTGACCTGTGCCTGTGAGCGCGGACTCTCACACATGAACTGCCCCAGTGTCTGTAGCCTGGGGAGGGGTTGTGTAGCACTGCTTAATCCCGGGCACTGAGGC
>CABHPR010152357.1:21615-42865 GCA_902168415.1 Peromyscus melanophrys | reverse complement strand
CCTGGAGATCAGAGGAAATAGCAAGCCGTTTTAAATAAACACAAAAGTCAGGCAGTAGTAGCACACACCCTTAATCTGACCACTTGGCAGGCAGGGTCTCTGTGTGTTCAAGGACACACTAGGGAACAGAGCCAAGCGTGATGACACACACCCTTAATCCCAGTACCAACCATAGAGACCTGGAGTTCTGTACAGACAGGCAGTGACAAGAAAGTGAGGTAGCTGGGCTAAGAGCCAATGAGAGGGCAGAACAGCAAGGCAATAAAAGCCTGGGTAGACAGGAAGTCATGGCATTTTGGAAGTTGCAGAGCTGGTGAGGTAAGGTTGGTTGGTGGCTCTATTTCCCTGGTCTCTAAGGCTTTTTCACCCCTATATTTGGCTCTGTGTTTTTTATTTAATAAGATCGCTAAAAAAATTCGGCTACATCTATCTGTCCCAGCCCACCCCAAGTCATTCCCTCTATATGTAATCTCTGTGATTCTTGATTATCATTGACTTAACAGCTAATATCCACATATAAATGAATACATATTGTATTTGTCATTCTGGGTCTGGTTACCTCACTCGGGATGACTGTTTTCTAGGTCCATCCACTTACCTACAAATTTCATTTTTATTTCAACAGATAAGGAAACTCCATTGTATAAATTATTACATTTTCTTTATCCATTCATCTGTGGAGGGATGAATCTATTGCTTTCATTTTACTAATTTTATGTGTATGGATGTTTTGCCTGCATATGGTTATGTACACCCATGTGCATGCCTGGTGCCTGCAGAAGCCAGAAGAAAGCATCAGATCCACTGGAATTGAGTTGTAAATGGTTATAAGCCACCATGTGGTTGTTGGAAGTTGAGCTCAGTTTTTCTGGAAGAGCAGCCAGTGCTCTTCACCACTGTGCCATCTTTCCTGCCCCTCTTTGCTTTAGATTTTGTCTTTAAAATGTATTCAGATTAAATGTAAACAATTCCCCAAATGCAACGGAGGGTAAATTACAAATCCCTGGAGGTCTGGAGCTGCCTCAGTGGTGCTGTCCACCTAAGTCATGAGAAACTCCAATTTTAACTCTTTGGTTGGGTGGAAATCTACTTTAGACTGTTTTGGAAGAGTCCTACATTGATATATTGTAAAGGTGTGAGATCTGCTGCCTTGCACTCAGGTTTCTCAGCACAGACAGAAGGGGGTCCTGGACCTAATCCAGTACATCCCTTTGCTGTCTCAAAGAACCTAGACTTTAAAATCTGATTCATTTAATTCCCAGGTCCTCTTTCCCATGACTTTCCCCAGAGGTCAGGCAATGCTGCATTTAGAGATGTCTGTGGGTTTGTGGGTTGTGGATTGTGGATTATGGGTTGGTAGCTTGCTGGTAGTGGGCTTTCCACACATCTGGAGCATGCCAGGCCAGGACTCTTCCCCTTGTCATAAGCAAAAATGGAATTTAAAGTTGCCAGGCATGATTTTTTCCTCTGTGTTTAGCACTTGGGCCATCTGTATACCACCCTTCAGAACCCAGGACTCCAGTCAGGGCAATAGATCAGATAATCCCAGTAAGCAAGTGTGTCTCTCTGTCTCCAAAATATTCTAAAGGCTAATGCTTGCCTGAGTCTCCACAGAAGGAAATCTGCAGAGAACAGAATGCCTCCCAGAGTGGACTTTACAGGGTCTATACAGGGTTGGGCACACCTCTGGGTGTCTGTCCATCTTAATGACATGTGAATATGGAGGACAGCACAATGTTCCACTACTGTACCCAGAGACCAGCTCCTTCCCATGGGAGCCCCAGCAGTGGCTTTAGATCACCACAGATGCATCCTGGCTGTGGCACTCTTGAACTTGAAACCATCACCTAGACTCTTTCCATCCCAATTTCCTCAGCCCTGGCAGAGCCATGCATACCGTCACCTTCTCCACTGAGCTGCACCAGATCATTTGGTCTAAGCTACGTGTTTCCCCAGTGTAGATTAGAGCACGTGAGTTGGGCGCTTTGCGGTCTAAGTCTCAGTCTGCCGTACCAGGTCCTTACCTGCTAACACTGTTCTTTTAAAGGACATTATGAAGACTATGAACCTCTGAACCACAGCAGAGCAGCAACAGCCTGAACAAGCCAATTGTCTGTCCCCATCAAGATGAGCTTTGTGAATGACCTATAAACCACGACGACCTGGAACTTCAGACTCACTTGGGAACTGGGAAAGCAAGTGCCACTCAAGGTGGTGACCAATCTGAAGGATCCATCAGTTGCAAGATACTCCACCTTGCTGTGACATTGTCTCATTGCAGCCTGTGAAGATCAGAAATCAGTCTCTGGACCTACAGGTGATTAACAGTTAACTTTCATAGTGACTCAGTTTAGACACCTCCCCCACCCCCCCCACCCACCCCACTGCTCAACCCCCTAAACGTAAGAATGAGCCATTAGAACCTTCCCAGCAAATTATCCTAATTAGAATGCATCGTTTTCTGAAAGCCATGGCCAAGGATGCATACTTCCAAACATCATGATCGGGAGCCACTCACAACCAGAAGTGGGGAGCAATTCTTCCCTGGAATAAGAGCTGACTACTCCTTTCAAATTTTAATTGTTTGTGGCAGCTATTTCCTTCTTTCCTTCTATTCCTTGTTTATTACACACACATACACACACATATATACATACACACATACACACACATACACATACACACACCGTAAGTGATTTATTGCATATATCATACATGATTTATTATGTATATTATAAATCTATAAATGTCACTCATGGTATATATTACGTCACTGCCATCAGAGTGAATTGTCCCCGATTGATAAGTGACACTGCTAAAGAGTTTCTCTCTTCAGAAGAATACCCGGGTTCTGCAAAAGGCTGTGTCTTCATTCCCACACACCCCACAGATGGGGCAGCACTGGGAAGCGACCTTTAAATGCTTCTGAATGAAGCTGCTCGCGAAGATTCCCAACATATGGGCAAGCAAACCAGAAAGATGTCAGCTACCCCTGAATACCTTTGCAGCCCGGCAAAATGTTGAAGAGCATTATAGGAAAGTCAGACGGGGCCTTCTGAGAAGGTATAGGTGGGGAGAGCGGAGAGAAAAGGGGAGATAGTATTAGATTTTTAAATATTTACAAAACAATCATTAGGCTTAGCTAGAACATGGAGTTCCTTTTGAACCCACTGCTGGGAAACAATCATATAAAGCATAAAATTATTCAAAGGAGTGAGAGCAGAGTTAATTGGTATTTTAAAAACCAACCAGTGTTCTTTCTTCATCCTCTGGGGAAGGGCACAGCCTCTAAACCCAGTGGAGCCGAATTCAGGCAGGGCAGAGAAAGCCAATTCAGCCATAGGCCTCCCGACTCCTCAGGCCAGACCATGCTGTCCTCTCTGCCCTGCTCTGAAGTGGGGTGCTCAAGTCACCCCAGCTCCTCTCCGCTGAGTATCATGTCGTGACAGCTCAGACACACCCTAAATGGCTCCTTTAAAAGAGACTCATTCCTGTCCCTCTTTTCAAACCATGAGACTTTAGTCATGCTCCTGCAGAGGGCTTGTGTTTGGAAACATTTGTCTCATCCCCATTCATTCCGGGCCAAGCTTACACGGCGCAGAGTCTCGGTGGCCTGTGGCAGAGCTCACCAGCACTCTCCCTAGCTTCAGCGTGGCAACAGCAATCTACAAGTGGCAACGAGATGGGAAGGTTACAGACCATAATACCCACCAGGTTCAGTCTCCTCTAAAGCCAGCATCTGAAGTCCCAGAGATTGAAACTGTCTTTGGGCACAATCTGCCCATCTCCTTCTAAAAACTTCCTGAGCTCAAGAGCATGCTGACACTCTCTCTGATGTCCCCATCACCAGTTTGTGCAAGGTTTCTCTCCACAGTGACAAATGAGCTCATTTCCTGTAATTTTTAAAATACATTTATTTGAAAATTATATGCAAATTTAATTTTTTTCCTCACTCTGTGTTTTTCCTAAAGTAACTAGATATGAGCCCCTCTCCCCCCGGTAGACATCCCAAAATTGGGTTCCCTCCCAGTGGGGTAGAAATAATATCATTGTCTATGCTCACCATGTTGAGACATATATAGGTATTAATTCCACTTATGCCTCCAGACCTGCCCTAAGTGTTTCATGGGCATTTCACTGTCTATGATGCCCATAGAAGAGCTGAGAGAGGAAGGGGTTGGTTATGACTACTTGAAACTCATACACATGTACATGTTGTCTGTGTCTTTGTGTACTCGAAGATATGTGCATGGGCATGTAGGGACCCTTCGCTTTCTGGAGCTGGAGTCACAAACAGTTGTGAGCCACCTTACAGTGAGTGCTGGGAACTGAACCCAGGTTCCCTGCAAGAATAGCAAATCCCTGAGTCATTTCTCCTGCCCTAATGGCCACTCTTTCGCAAATGAATCATGGGTTACATTTGGTATATACCCAAGTAACAGCTGTCATGATAATTAGGGAACAAATGCCCTTAGAAGAGTGGTAATAGAACCAGATTGAAAGCACCCTAGTATTTGAAGTATGTGTGGAAGATGCTGTTGAAATTTTTCTGCACAGCAATTCTGCCCATCCCCCAGACACAAGCCTGGGAGCATGCTGCTAGACCCACCTCACCCCTCTAGTAGAATGTCAAGAAGACTGAAATTTCTCGGGTTAGGGGACCATTCCTTTGGCTCATAGTACCGCTGTCCATCAATGGACTCTTTCAAATCATGAACGCTACAATGCCAAGTGCTATCACCTCATACAAACAGATAGAGCTGAGATGATCAAGAGAGGGAAAAAGTGAGGTCGGGCTAAACCATATTTCAGAAAGGAGGGAGAGACAGCTCAAGTGGGGACTAGGGCCTGCAAACGTAGCAGAGATCTGAAAAATAGTGGTAGCGAGAAACTGTAGTGGGTTGGGGCTTACAGGAGCTCAAGGAGAAAGAGGACAAGAAGTACTATATTCATGACCTCTAACACCAGACGACTGAGTTCACATGTCAGCTGGACCTGACTAGAGCCTTGGCTGCTTTGTCATTGTGTTGGTTTGAATAAGAATTGTCCCCAAGGCTCATAGGCTTGAATGCTCAATCCCCAGTTGACGACACTGTCTGGAGAGGTTACGGGAACCTTTAGGAGGTAGAATCTTAGAGGAGGAAGTACATCAATAGGAGTGGGCATTTAGAGTCTATAGCTTCACCTCACTTCCTGCTCTTTCTCTCTACTGCTTCTGCTTCCTGTGTGTGGATGAAACGTGGTCAGCCAGCTCCTTGTTCCTGCCGCCATGCATTCTCTGACTGTTGCCGCGCCTTCTCCGCCATGATGGACACTATCTCTCTGGAACCTTAAGCCAAAATAAACCCTTTCCTCCCTAAGCTGCTGGGTTTTTTTGTTTGTTTGTTTTTTTGTTTTTGTTTTTGTTTTGTTTTTGGCATGGTATTTTAACACAGCAACAGCTGACTCACAGAAGCCATGCATCTCATTGGCTTGGGCAGTGGTTCTCACCCTTCCTAATGCTGTGACACTTTCATACAGTTCCTCCTGTTGTGGTGACCCCCCCAACCATAACACTGTTTGCTACTTTATAACTGTCATTTTGCTACCATTGTGGTTTGCAATGTAAATACATGCTATGCGGGATATGTACCATATGACCCCCAGAAGGGTCACGACCCATTGAGAACCCCTGATCTAGAACCTAACAGGTGGGAAGGGACTCGTCTTGTAGGCACGCAGCATCCACAGGCTTAAGTGTGGCTTTTTCCGTCTCTTTGTTTTCTATCACACAATATCCACACTGTCTCAGCCAGGACTAGTCCGAGGTTCAGAATGACTACCCCACTCTCTGTCCAGACCCAGTGAGGAGGAAAGGAAACAGCTCTTTCTCACCTTCCTCCCACAGTTCCCAACTGCCCAGGCCTCAGTGTGATTCTTTAGTCCTATCACCACACAGATGTCTGGCTTTAGAAAAGTGTCTTATCCTCTTCATTGTTGCTCCCAAAAGGAAATTAAAGATATAATTTTTTTCTGCTGAGTCAATTTAGTGATTGCCAAGACAGCATAAATGAGAGGCGTTTTCACCAAAAAACATCATCACAGGAGGGCTGGTAATTCACCCCTTTGGTCCCCAATTTTACTGGGGCTTTGATTCAGCCAAAGGTGGGTTTTCAGATTTCAACTTGTATCAACAGCACCCTGGTTGGGACAGAGTGGTAAACTTGATCTCCTTAGGGAAAAGCCTAAATTAAGGGGCAGCAGAAAGAATCTACACGATATGGGAAGTCAGAGCCATGAAGTTTATCGCAGCCCTGGTTATGCATGGTCCATTTCTCTTCCAACCTTGTGTAGATTACAGTACAGATTACAGTATGAGAGATCATAGCTTGTCCTCACAGACAAGCTACACCAAGATCTAGAGCTGAGAAGGACCTGTCCTCTAGCAAAATATAAACATTCTTCCCTCTCTATTTCAGAGGACTTTCTCCTCTTCCCAAGACCTCAAGAAGAAATATACAAGGTGACTGCAGGATCAAAGAGCTCCATTCAGCCTTCCATTCCTTGCCTGTCCTTTGCAGCCTCCTATCATGACTCTAAGGCCATGTCTGCAGTTGCTGGAATGAAAGGCAATGCTTCCAATGTCCTGTCTCCATTTCTGACTCCATTATATGGCTCCATTATATATTCTCTTGCATTGACTAAGATGCTTAGTGTGTGTGTGTGTGTGTGTGTGTGTGTGTGTGTGTGTGTGTGTGTGGAGTGGCGTGGGTGGATGCACTTGTGCATACAGGTACATGTGCATATGTGTGTATCCATGTAGAGGCCAGATATCAACTTCAGAGGTATTCTTTGGTTGCTCTGCACCTTATGTTTTTTGATACAATGGCTCTCACCAATGAACTCTAGAGACTGACATGTCTCCACATATACCCAGTATGGGGATGACAGATACATGTAGCTGCACCCAACTATTATCAGGGCTTTGTACATCAAACTCAGGTCCTCACACTTAAGTTACAGGCACTTTAATCACTGGGCTGTCTTCCAGAACCTTGTGTTTTCATGGCCTTGGTATCCATTGGTCCCTGAATTGAGCTGGTCTTTACTTCTTGAAGAGAATGGAAGGAAAGAACCACTGAATCCCTCTAGTCTTTACTACCACTCACCTCTGGAGACAAGGCTTAGCCAGAGAAAGGCCAGAACAGGGCTTTTCAAAGCTATGTCACCAAATTCAATAGCCATTGTTGCAGGATATTTGTTTACACTGAGTGAAGATGTGTCTATGTTTTGCCTCACCTGCCTAAGGTACCTGATTGGTTTAATAAAGAGCTGAAAGGCCAATAGCTAGGCAGGAGAGGATAGTGGGATTTCTAGGGAGAGAGAGGAACTTGGGAAGAATCTGAGGCATGTGGATCTTAACAGCAAGACGCAGAGCAAGTGGGATATACAGTATGGAGGAGAGGTAAAGGGCTATGTGGCAGAATGTAAATTAATATAAACAGGTTACTTTAAGTTTTAAGAGCAAGTTGGGAACAAGCCTAAGCTAAGCTAAGGCCAAGCTTTCACAATTAATAAGAAGTTTCGGTGGTGGTCTGACCCAAAGAAAGTCTGACTACAAGCCATCTTTTAATGAAGATGAAGTAAAATTTAAAGTTTGGTTCTTCAGTCGGGCTGAATCATGTTTCCATTGCTCAATAACCGTGCATAGATGATGGCTGTTGAACAGACAAAGAATGTTTCTATCATTCTGGAAAGTTCTTTGGGCAGTTCTCTCCTAAGCAACGAGCTCTGGGGACGATGCGAGTGTTGACCACGCCTAAGGGTGGAGTACCTCCTGGGATACTGCTGACTTGAAGGTCAGACATCATCTCCCACTTGGTCCACTGAGCTCTGTGCCAACAACTTGCCATTTGACACCCTGATTTTCTTTTCTTAAAGTGTAAAATTTAATCCAAAACCTATGATGAGTACAGGTAGGAGGAGATAGTATTTTGAGAGGGGATGCCTCATTTTAAAATTTTAATTAATTAATTTTCTTAAATACCTCAAAATTGTTTTTTTAAATAACTTTTATTAATTCCTTGAGAATTTCATGCAAAGAATTTTTTTATTATATTCATACCCGGTTCTTTCCCTTGACTTCTCCCAGGTTCACCTCTGCCTTCCTACACCCCACAACTTTGTATCCTCTATTTAAAAGACAAAAGTTTAATAATACATCAACTTCAATTTCTTCTATCTATATACTCCTGGGTATGAGGCCAGCCACTGAAATGTTGTTGACCTACCAGGAACCACTTCCTTAAAAATGGACTATCCCTCTCTCAGAAGCCAACTGTCCATAGCTCTTCAGTTAGGGCAATGGGCTCATGAACCCCCTTCCCATTCCATGACAAAATGTTGACTGGCTTGATCTTGCAGGTCTTGTTCAGGAAACCATAGCAGCTGTGTGGTCCCAAGTGCAGAGGTCCTGATATTTGCAAGCAGACACTGTTTGGCTCTGATCTCCCTCGAACATCTGGCTCTCAAGATCTTTTTCCCCACTTTTCTGTAATGGTCCAATAGGCTTGGGAAGGGGGCTTAATTAATATTTTAATGTGGTAAAAATGAACATAAATTTACCATTTCCAAAATACAATTTACTAGCATTGTGTGTATCCACAAAGCTATAGAATATTATCACTATCTCCTCCAAGGAACTTTCGTCACCCACTTACCACAAACTCTGCTCACTGAGCAGTCATTACCCACTCCTTCTCCTTGGTTCATCTTTAAACTCTGTCTTAGCTCTGTGAATCTACCATGTCTAGATAGCTCATGTAAGTGGAAGCATAAAATAGCCATGTTTTTAGACCTACTTTCTTTACTTCACATCCTACTTTAAGGCTTCATCAATGCCCAAGTGTGTCTCAGAATTTAGTTTCTCTTTCTTCACAATCACACCCCACTATGTGTAAATATCATTATTTTGAGTCATTTCGAATTAACCAAGGAAGGGTGGCATTTTCTTTTGCTGGACTGAATTTTCTGCCATTCCACTGCTCTTCTCACTGCAAAGAGGTGGGATTTGGGGGGCTCAGTTGGTAAAGTGTTTTTGTCTTGAAGGCACAAGGCCTTGAATTCAATCCTCAGAATCCAACATATACAAAAAGTTGAGTCTCATGATGTGTTCATAAAAATTCCAGTTCTGGGAGGTGAGGCAGGGGGACATGCTGGCCAGTTAGCCTTGGTAGTGAGAGACTCTGACTCAAAAATAAATAAATGAATGAATAATAAATAAATAAAAATAAATAGATAAAAGCTGAGATAACCAGCTGAGACTGGTCTCTGTTTCTATACACTGCCATACCCATGTAACTATATCCTCACACACAAAGTAGAATTATGTTATCTTCTGGTAAGCAAAATCACTCCATGGGGCCAGGCACAAAGGGAGTATGTGGAGCTGTACCAATGTTCACTATTGCTGTGATCAATTGATATTCCTTTGGGGACAAAGCAAGCACATGGTAGATGGCTTGAGTCTGGAATTCTGAAAATGCACCTGAAGGCAGTCCTTTCTACTGCCCTGTGGACAGCATGCTCCAGCCAGCTGGCCTAGACACTGGTGGGATAGCGGAGTCTTCTGATCTCGTGGCCGTGCCTCACTCTCAAGTTGTTGGAAAGAGCACCATGTGTTAAAGGCATCTCCTGTGTTGTGCTTCTGCTAATTTTTCTGGCTTTGGGTTTGGAGTGGCAACTGGTGAGTTTTCCCACACCAAGTGATGCTGCTCAAGAACTTGAAAGTGACTCTTCCCTTCTGTCTTTGCTTCTTCTGGGGTAATCACGCTGACATTTGTTTTACCTCTTTGTTTCTAGGTCAGTTCTTAAAATAAATTCCTTTCTGGGTGCAGTTTGACTAACTCAAGACCCCCATCAAATGTGTAACCTAAAGTCACATACAATATTTCAATGTGGTCTGAAATGAGACATCATTTGAATGTTGTCCGTTAGGGAGAAAAAACATAAAGAGACATATTATCTAAGCCTTTCTATACAGGGAGGCTTTAATGGTTTAAATATACAATCTACTTTCACATGAGCACACAGACATCTGATTGCAGAACAGACACTTTGTGTTATGATGGCGCTGGGAAGGGTTTGGTTGCACACTCTCCAATCCTTAACACTTCTGAAGAACACAGTGTTCTATTAGGTCAGCCCCTAAAGGTCACAGTGGTGACACGATTCTCTTGCTCAGCTGTTATGCTGGACATGGATATCAGTGGTGGCTATGACCTTTGATGGCTTCCCAGATGAACCAAGTCTTTTAGCTAAAGAGACATAAAGATTCCAACTGAGTCTGACTTTGAACATTGCTGTAGCACCAGATAGACACACAAAGTTTAGAACTTCGGTATGTCTTAGATATATTTCAAATAGATTTTAATATTCAACTTATAAATCCACCAAACGTTGTTTCCACACTTCTTCATCTACTTTTCTCTATTATTCCCTCACGCTCTTTTTCTTCTAACCTTCCAAACACACTGTGAAGATGCATAAGGAAAAGTTGGACAGCTCATCAACACACACTGGGAACAGAAGACAGACAGCTGAAAAGAAAGCTCTCTTCATTTGCAGGGAGGACTAGGGTAGCATGGGTTGTCCACAGACCAGCCAAGCTGCTGTGTGTTTATTTTGTTAGGAGGGAAGGAGAGAATCATAGAAGCCGCTTCAATAATGCCTTCCACAGTTCAATCTGCTATCTAGGGAATAGAACCCTGTGTTCCAAAGGCAGATGCGATTATGACACATGGTCCACATTGTTTTTCTTTGTGATAATTTGGCCTGAAATTGGGGTTTTGCTGGGAGGGGAAAGGAGAAATAGGGTTGAGGACTCCAAGATTATTAAGAGTTAAATGGAAATGCATTTGTGGTTCAGCATCTCCCTCCATCATTTTATTACCAGCTTAGGTAGGATATTATTTGGAATTTATCAACAAAAAGTCTCCCAAGCCTTTTTGTAGACCATTTTCAAATTTAGGAATACAATCCAAGTCTCATGAGCTTGTTTTTCATTAACTTAACAGAGAGACTATACTCTCAGAATGAGAAATTGGAGCCAGGATATGGGTTCACTAAGTTCTCATAATGGAATGTTTTGGTGTGTGGTGTGATACAGTTAGTTTTATAGCATTCAAAATATGGTTTAGTCTCTTACAAGGTGACTTTTGGTTTCATTTACTGGGTGATTCTTGCAGTTTTATGACAATGAATGCATGAAGTATTTAAAACATTCTTTGTCCCCTGCCCTCAATAAGTGCTATCAAGTCATTCAGTTTTTAGATGTCTCTAACGCTAAATATTTAGAAATGGGTAAAACTGGATTACAGAGAGCAAAGGAAAGCAGGAAGCACCACACTGGAAAACTAGAAACAGCAGGTGCTTTTAGACCAGGTGAGGTCAGAGATCAGTGGCTCAGTTTTCGTGTTTCAGGCACGAAGATGTGACAACTTAAATATGCCATTATCTCATTTAAGGTTCACAAAAGACTTAGGAGGCAAATATTGTTCTGACATCTTCCACACAAATTAGACATGTTAACATCCATAGGGTGAGTTAGGGAGTGCCACAATTAAGATTTGGAACTGGTTTGTCTAACATTAGGCCTACATGACCCCATCTCAGCTAGATCACATACTCTTCTCACTAGATATTGGAGGCTGTTGGTCGGCAATATTACAGAGTGACCCCAAGGCTTCTCTGACGGATGACCTAGCTGTCTTCTACCACGGGCTCCACTTCTTCAAGCCGAGGGCAAGCACGGAGAAGAATTCTAGGCAGCTCAAGCGAAGCCAGGACTACCTTTGCAACAGGAAGCATGCAAGCTGCGCTGTACCGAAACGAGACGATGTTTTATAAATAATAATTGTGTTAGGGGACCCTTCATCTCCTTATGACACCTAAGAACCTGAAACATCCAAGTCCCCATTGCATTTCACCTCGCTGTGACCAAGTTGCCTCGCTGTGAAACAATTTGAAGGTGGAAGGGCATGTTTTACTCATGGGTTCAGAGAGTTCTATCCATGGTTGCTTGCTTTCCCCCCTACCCCTGGGCTGCATTGTGCAGACCATCAGGCCAGCTACCGTGGACATGTGTGGTAATGATGGAAGTGCTTCACCTCATGGTGGACAGAAGGCAGAAAATAGGGAGGTAGTAAGCTGGGGAGAAGAGATGGCTTTCAAAGCCACGCCTTCAGTGACCTATTTCATCCAACTAGGACTCATCTCCTAAAATTCCCAGAACCTCCCAAAAACAGCATCAAGAGCTGAGGAACAAACATTCAACACATGAGCCCTTAGGGAGCATGTTCCATATCCAAATGGTGAGACAGCTGATCATGAATCATAAGTTCCCTTTGCCTCTGGGTGTCCACCAATATTTACCAGTAAATGGAGGCATTGGATGAGTCCGTGCCATTAGGTATCACAAAGCTATGAGAACGATCACCTAAGAAAGTTATTATTGATACTACATCCTCATTTTTATATGCCATACCCCACAGAGGGTTGGGGCTCAGGAATCTGCCAGGAATTCACTAACATGCATCATCCTTAATACAACTCAGGTTATACTTGAGACTGCAAAGATACACATAAAAAAAAAACCCACAAACCCCCCAACAAGTCAAAACTCAGTACTGGACTGGACTGGGTCTTATTTCTAGAGGAACGAAGCATGACCACTAGATGGCACTGGAGTCTGAGTTCCTCTTTCCATTTCTAGAACAATCTCTAGCAAAACAACGTAAAGCCATCATAAATTTTAGAGTCAGTTGCTTGTTTATCTGACGTGGTACAAAGCACTGTGATGTTATTTTTTTTATTTTTTTTTTTTAGTTCCAGCATTTCCCTTCCAATACATGAACACAGGGCAAGCTCTGAACCTGAAGCCAACTCCTGACAAGTATATTTCAAGATCGTTTGAAGAACGTCCTGTAAAACATTTGTTTCCACAAATGAAACAATAATTGCAATCTATGTTCTTTTTTTTTCTTTAAAAAAAAAAAACACAGCATGTGTCTAACAAAGCAGCAATTCAGTTGCTAACTTAGTGTGTTCATTTTGAAGTTCAGTTGCAGACTGGGAAGTCACCCAATAAATATGTGTTAAGTCTGCCCGTATTCTCAAGGCCCACAAGGACACCAAGAGTCAATCATACCATGCGTGGATTTGACCATAAGCAGATGAACAGGCACAATAGTTTTATATACCACGAAGGAAGTCAATGAGTAATGTGAAGAAAATAAATAGAAGTACATTTGAGGGCCTAGAGAGATGGTTCAGTGGGTAAGGACACCTACTGTTCTTCCAGAGGACCTGAGTTCAGATCCTGTGCCCCATGTGAAAATCCTGACGTGAATCTATTACCCTAGTACTGTAAGAGCTGGAGGCAAGAGGACCGCTCAGGCTTACTGAAGGCTTGCTGGGTTCATTGAGCTCAGAACCAGCTCAGCTCCAGCTACAGTGAGAGACCCTGTCTCAAAAGATTAATATGGAAAGTGATAGATGAGGGTGCCCAATGTCCTCCTCTTGCCTCTGTCTATGCTCACACCTGCACACTCATGGGTACACTCGTGTGCACACACCTGCACTGCATATATATATATATATATATATACATACCTACACACAAATGAATATATAAATAAGTATATATATATTTATATATATAAATAAAAAATTTAACAAGGTAGTCAGACATCTTCCCGGCAAAAGTGACATTTGAGCTGCAACTAAAAAGACAAGATGGAATCAGCCACAGGAAAGTGTGGAATATTCCTTTGCACTGTGTAAATATATGTCACTATGACTGGTTTAATAAAGAAGCTGACTGATCAATAGCTGGACAGGATAAGGTTAGGCAGGAGAACCAGACTAAGGACACTGGGAAGAAGAAGGGTGGAGTCAGAGGAGTCACCAGCTAGACACGGAGAAGAAACAGGAGGTGCAAGATGAAAGAGAGGTAGCACCACATGGCAGACTGTAGATTAATAGAAATGTGTTCATTTAAGTTGTAAGAGCTAGTCAGTAATAAACCTGAGCTATCGACTGAGCATTTGTGATTGATATTAAGTCTCTGTGTTGGTTATTTGGGAGTGGCTGTTGGGACACAGAGAAAGTCTGCTTACATATGGCATTCCAATGTGGGGTCAGAATTTCCACATAAGACCTAACAAAGCTAAAAAAAAAGAAAAGAAAAGAAAAAGATTCTATGCACACAAAAACAGAGCCAAATGTAGTTTCCTGATAACCTCCTTTTCTTGATTAGGCTCAATACTAAGGACAAACTGAGGCATGGCTCCTTTAAGAAGCAGCTTTCTTAGCCCGGTGCTAGCTGCTAGTGAGTGCAGCTTTTTAAAGATGCCCTGCTATCAAACACTTCAATGGGGTTTATGAGTAACGGGAGGCATGCTACTTGGTGACAGCATGGACCCAACAACTTCCCAGAGCTGGGGCAATAAATTTGACTCCTGACAGTACTTCCACCATAAAGCTAAGCTCTCAGGGAACCCAGGGTGGGGGAGGAGCCAGCCACCAATGCCATGCACGAAGCTGAGCCATGCCAGTGACTAATACAGTAATTTATGATTCATCCCATGCAATCAAAAAACAATACAGATATTCAGTAAAGACAGATCCAGATGGGAAAAACCTCTAAACTCTACATGGGTTACAATGTGTTTTAAAATGTACAAAGGCTTGGGAGAGAAAAGAAAAAGGGTGTAGACAGTCATAAAAAAAGAAATATATAGTTTTAAAATAATAAAATAAAGTCCTTAAAAAAGGGGTAAAGTAATGTAAAAGAGAAAAGCCATGTAAAGATGGAAAATACACATAAGGTCTGGATCCTGTATGTTATTGTATTGTCTTTAACTTATTTTAGCTACTAAGAAACACTGGATTATGAAAGCTGCTAGATTAAACCAACCTATATATTTAAAAAAAATATCATGACTTCAAAATGGAAGTCACAAAGTGTGCCTGTTTGGGGTAGAGGTTGTGTTTTTATTTCCACAGGAAGTGAGAGGCTATAGATCCATCCCAGGTTAAAGGTGATTGGATTTGATCAAGGAAGGCCCTCTGAAAATTGTGACTACAGACATAAAAATCTTAAAAAAAAAACACTCAAAACACTACAAAACACATAACATATATTTTACCTACTCAAATATAAAACAAAAAAAGTCATCTTTAACTGACTTGTACACATCACATATTTCATTCTTGTAATGTATGTTACCTTTAAAAGTTTATGTATTTCAGGACAAGGGGACCAAACACCAATGAAAACAGATGGCCCAGCTGATCCAGCATTTCATAATGCCTCTGTTACACAGAATTCTGCATCCAAAACAGCTTCAAGGCTGCTACCTGAGATAATCCAGTCCCACAAACTGCTCCATCTAAGACCTAACAATATCTTGATTTTCTCAAGGTTCTCCCAAAGATATTAGTACCCACAAACAACAGGATGTATTCTAGAGAACAACACCCATATTCTCAAAAGATTGTTTATGGATGTTTATTGTCATTTAAGGGGGCTTCATTACAAATTGTTACTGGTCATAGTTAAAAAAAAAAGCTAAATGAAAAAAAATTAAAAAAATCTCTTTCTAAAGGAAAAAAGGGGATATGATATATGAATGATAGGAAAAAAAGGTAAATTATTAAATCTACTTTAATCCAAAAACAATCATTAATCCCAAAATATTGACACTGGTATGGATTTTCTTTTATGGATACAAATAAATTAAATTTTGATTTATTGATACAAATAAAGTTAATTTTGTTATACGGTGTGTATGTTTCTATTCTTGTTTAGGGTATTGTGTTTATGCAGCTCATTTAAAAATGTAGTGTATAATTAAGAAATATAGATTAATAGTCATCTATAATAGTCAAATTTATAATTATGTTAGGTAGCTTTTCAAGGTCATAAAAAGATATATTTAGACAGTTATATGGTCTTTAAACACTTCAAAGACCTACAGAACATGGCATTTATACTGTTTTAATAACATAAGGCTTTTCTTGGCAGTGAAATATGTCTGCTCCTGGCAGCACCAATTTACTTCAAAGAAGATGATGGGCATCGAAGAACCTCCATAAGGAGTTTACCGTCTTTATGGCAAAAGCTAGGCATTTGAGCAAAACAAAAACAAAAACAAAAACAAAAAAACTGCCCTTGCCTCAATTGCTAACAGTATACTGTCCAAACTGGACCAGCAGGACATAAATAAAGTAACTGCCAAACTTTGCCAAGACAAGATAGGACAGTCCTTCAAAGTTTCTTGCTTCTCAAAAATGTCTACCAGATATTCTAGGCATGTAGGCCAAATATGGATGCCCCAACATTATAGAAGAACTCTGGTTGATAGTCCAGGCAGCCAAATGTCCCTGTCATTATGTAACATTTCACCCTTCTGGGGTCTTTGATGGAGTTAAAGACTAAATAATTAGATGTAAAGTTTTCCTTAATTATGATAAAAAGATAAATTAGTCATAAAACTGTAGACTCACGAAGATAAGATAAACATTTTCTCTAAATTTGCCAAACACAAATGGACTGGATATTGTAACTGTAATTCTAACTTAATAATTGTTTTTGTTGTACATAATTTTAGTATGTTAAAGTTAAAACCTTCCTTTTTAATTAGACATAAAGGAGAAAATGTGGAATATTCCTTTATATCATGTAAATACATGTTGCTGTGATTGGTTTAATAAAGAAGATGATCGGCCCATAGCTAGATGGGATAATGTTAGGTGGGAGAACCAGACTAAAGACCCTGGGAAGAAGGGTGGGGTAAGAGGAGTCACCAACCAGACAGGAAGAGGAAACAGGAGGTGCAAGATGAAAAAGAGGTAACACCATGTAGCAGAATGTAGATTAATAGAAATAGGTTAATATAAATTATAAGAGCTACTTAGTAATAAGCCTAAGCTATTGGCTAATCATTTATAATTAAAATTAAGTCTCTGTGTTGGTTATTTGGGAGTGGCTGCTGGGACACAAAGAAAGTCTACTTACAAGAAAGCCAGAGTGGTGAAGTGTACCAGGTTTTTTCTTTTGGGCCACCAACCAGCTCCCAACCAGCTCCCAAATTATGACACAGAGACTTATTATTAGTTTTGAATGTTCTTTTCTGGCTAGCTCTTTTAACTTAAATTAACCTGTTTCTCCTTATCTACCTTTTGCCTCGAGACTTATTACCTTTCTTACTTCTGTATATCTTACTTTTACTGCTTCTCTGTCTGGCTAGCTGGCATTTGCCTGGCTTCTTCCCCTTGGCATGTGCCTCATTCTTTCCTCCTTTTTTCTCTCATTCTTTTATTCTCCTCTTGAGCCTAGATTTCTCCTCCTGTTTATTTTCTCTGCCTGCTAGCCCAGCCTATCCTTTCTCTGCCTAGCTATTGGCCAGGCAGCTCTTTATTAGGCTTATTAGGTCCCTTAGGCAGGCAAAGTGCAACTGATGCAACATATCTTTCTATCATTAAGCAAATGCAGCATAAACAAAAGTAACACAGTTAAAGTAATATTCCACAGCATGAACAAATGCACCACATCTTTCTCTAGTTAAAATACTATTCCACAACAATGGAGGACAGATGGGGAGGGTGGAGGAGGCTGGAGAGGTGGGCAGGCCATGTTATGGAACGCCTTGATTTTGTAGTTCATCTTGTGAACTGTACTGGAAGTTGTGAAGCAATCAACAAGTAAAGAATTATGGAGGCTGGGAGGACAGCTCAGGGATAGAGGAATTGCTTAAAATGTGCAAGGTCATGAGTTGGATTCCCAGCACTAGGGATCAAATATCATTTTCTCTTTTGGTGGGGGAGTAGATTTTATGATATGGAGTAACAATAGCAAGAGCTTAATAAATGCATAATAAACATATATCTAACACCAGCAAGAAATGTATTCACTGAGAGTCCTTTTCTATATCATTGCACTTACAGGGTTGATCTCAGTCTTGAAGGACTGAAGCATGAATGCTTGTGTCTATTCATCATTCTATTACTTCCACCCTCTCTAGTTATGATTCAGGAATCTGCACTCCTACAATGTTACCAGATGCTGTTGCCCACCCTCAGAAAGTCAGTACTAGGTATAGAAGTCTAGGGCTGCTGAAACCAAAGCCAGCTGAGGAGGCCTATTTCCGTCTCATTATGACCACTATAATCTGGACTTTAGCGGGTGCATTCTGTTACTAAGAGGGCAAAGATGAGAAAGCTGGTCCACTCCTGCCCATGGGAAATGCCCATCTCTTCTGAACAGTGTCCAACTTTCACAGAGAGCAATTGCATCCAGTCCTGTCATAAACCAGGACTGGCTTAAAATGAACCAAAGCAATTTAGACAGTGATCAAAGGCTACCCACCGTCTCTGCCTGAAGTTCAAAGAAAACGTCATCTAAAAACAATGAAAGAAGACTTTCACCTGGCAGCACCTCTGTGGAATTAGCATGTTAGATAGTCCTGGGAAGCATTCCTGTTCCCTTCCCATCCTAAGGAGTCGCCTTAGCCTGTTCTCTGCAAGGTTCTAGCATCTTTTGACAAGTGTTTTCTGACCTTTGACCTGCACTACATGCTAACCTCTACTCAAAACTGCTTTTCTCAGAGTCTCACTGCTCTCAGCATACCTTACTTTGAATAAGTCTTCAGTCTGGTGACATTCACCATCTCACTCAGGATCCCCTGAATTTTCTTCGGAGCTGAATAACTTGGGCATTCCAGAGAAAGATTCCTGGACCTCACCCCTTGACCTATCTTTGAGAGGAAGCACCTGGTAATTAGTATTTTTAACAAATATCCAGATAATTTTTACAAGGCAGGTTTAGAAAAACCCTTGATTTTTGGTCTCTTTTTACTATTCAGTATCTACTGCTGCAGGATAATGCTCTTGTACACTGTAAAGATTTGTCACTTGAATTGGTTTAATAAAACACTGATTAGCCAGTAGCCAGGCAGGAAATATAGGCAGGGGGACCAGACTAGGAGAATTCTGGGAAGAAGAAGAAGAAGGGTGGAGTCAGGAGTCGCCAGCCAGATGCAGAGGAAGCAAGATGAGAATGGGCCCTGAGAAAAGGTACCAAGCCATGTGGCTAACCATAGGTAAGAATTATAGATTAATTTAAGTGTAAGAACTAGTTAGTAATAAGCCTGAGCTACCGGCTAAGCCTTTGAAAGTAATATCAAGCCTCAGAGTCAATTATTTAAGAAGTGGCTGCCAGGTATTTGGGAACAGGCAGGCAGGAGAGAAACTTTAGCCTACAATCAAGTTCATCATTGTTTCTCTCAAAGATCTCCCTGACTCCCCTAAAGTAACTTGGCTCCCCTTTGCATCTGTTGCATGCCATGTTCATGATATTTTGGACTGATTTTCCATATTTATTCAATTACCTTCACTGAGAGTGTGTTTATGAAAGGCAAAATTAGGACATCCCCCTAAGTATCTTTTCCTGCCTCTAACACATAGTAGCTGCTCAATAAATGTGTCTTGAATAACACATGGGTCTTCCATCTGTCATCTGAGAGAAGTTGAATGACACTTCATCAGCAGCAGGATTCATGTGTCCAAGAACAACCAGAATATGTATCCTTGTATATGTCCTATGGTCACCTTGTTTCATTCCAAGAAAAGTAGGGACAGATGGGAAGGGAAGAATTGTCCTGGCATGTTGGATGGTAACATACTGAGGGGTGAGTATGAGTCCTAAAGGCTTGACATCATCAGGAAAAGGACAACCTTGCCCAAAGGAAGCACATGTGTGCTGTCTAATCTCACAATGACCACAGAGTCCTTGTCATGTGCAGCGTCTTACCAGCGTCCTTGCCCCCGACTCTGAACGGTCTCCGTTTCCACAGTTGTAGTCTCTCACTGAATTGAACTCTTTCACCACCTTGTCTCCAGAGGGCCAACACCAGAGTCAGAATTTCACACCACAAGTCAAGGCGGTGGCAGTGGAGGCGACTTGGAAATGGAGATTCATTTTGCCCAAAGAGCACCGTATGTCTCGCTCCATTTCCAAACCAAATGAGAAGGAGATAAATGAGGAGTCTGTCTTGACTTTGACTTCCTGATTCTTAGGGATCAGACACTTTGATTTCATTTTCACATCCTTGTCAGGCTGCTCCTTGGCCAAAGGCTTCCCTTTCTGATGCTTACTCACTGGTGTGCATGGAGCAGGGGATAGGGGGTTCTCACCAGTTCACTGACTAAAATCTAGAAGTCTGCATCGGGCAGAGACCTGATCACCGTTCAATGTCTATTTATTGCACTCCATCCTAGGTGCCAGACTCTGCCTATGAGCAAGCCAAAGGAAAGATGGGTATTGTCAGGCAAAACAAATGAGAAAGAACTGCTGGAGAACTGAAGTGACTCAGCTAAAATCTAGGCCTGAGCTTGGGAAGACATAACTCTCAGGTACCAACCCCCAAGACAGGAGACTTGGCTGTACTCAGGTTGATCCGGGCATGGGCGGCTTGATGGGGGGGGGGGGTATTTAAGATCATCCAGTGGCATAATTTTTAAAAATCTTTTCAGCCCTACTTTGAACAAATTCTTCTTGAAAACCTGGTGACTTCCAGTGACTACCAGAGAATCACAAAGATGGCCACACAGGGCTTCCTTGGAAGCCCTCAGCCTTGGGCCAATCATTATTGTTGAGGAGACTCTACATCCAGTGTGAAGACCATCAATCTATCATTGCCTCTCTGGGTTACAAGGGAGAAGCTCTGTGAGCACAGGGTTATTCACCAAGGGAAGAGCCAAGTGGGATGTCATTTCGTGTCCACAGTCTTGGGTCTGCATATGTCTGCTAATTCAACCAGCCTGGGGTTGAAATTATTTTTTATTTAACTACACTACTCTGCAGATTTTTTTCTTGTCATTGTTCCCTAGACAATATAGTTTAACAACTACTTAAGAAGTATCCCCATCATATTATACATTATTTGTCATCTAGAGATGATTTAAAATATGGCATAGAAGGGCTAGAGTGATGGCTCAGAGGCTGGCTGAGAAAGCTTGCTGCCGTTCCAGAGGATCCAAGTTTCATTCTTAGAACCCATGCCACAGCTCGTGACCACCTGTAACTCCAGTTCCAGGGAATCTATTACCCTCTTTTGGACTCCTCAGGTACCTGCATACATATTGTACATGTGAACACACCTACACACACACACACACACACACACACACACACACACACACACACACA
>CABHPR010152357.1:0-14929 GCA_902168415.1 Peromyscus melanophrys | reverse complement strand
GATGATTTATCTCCAGGGATTCCATTATGTAATAGAAATAACTAATTTGTTGTGCTTTGGAGACTTTTAACAATTTGATGAAGCCATCCCATCTCAGAATACTTTTAGATGCTTAAGATTGAAAGCACAAAATTTTGAAGGAAGCAAGTTATAATGATATCCAGTCATAGCAACAATTTAAATTTATGATATAACAGCAATCCACTTTGTTTCATTGTATATGTATTTTCATTTTACTCCATTATTAAGATATTAATATGGTGTCAGTTTTGAATAATCAGATCTAAATATAGTCAAGTATAAGTCTGAGAGGCAGTGAATACAATTGTATTTGAATGTATTTTTGAAAACTATAATTTGATACTGTGACTGATTATGTATGTGTGTGTGAGAGAGAGGAGTGAAGGTGTGTATGCGTGCTTGTGGGAGTGGGATGCATGTGTCTGTGCTTTTGTGTGCCTGGAGGGCATTTGGAGACTGGAAGTCAACCTCAGGTGTCATTCCACAGAAGTCATCAGAACTGTCCTTTATGACAATGTCCCTGGCTAGTCTGGACCGCATCAGGCAGCTCAGCTTGCTGACCAGTGAGACACAGGATCCATCTCTCTCTACCTCCACAGTGCTGCACTGCAGTGTAAGCCAGCGTGGCCTGGAGATTGAACCCAGGCCTTCGCCCTTTCAAGGCAGGCACTTTCTGATTGAATCATCTCCCCAGCCCTGCATGGGAGACGGCTTTATGATAAAGTTGTAGTTGCCTGTAAGACTCGACTTTGGTGCGTGTGTTGATTATTTTGAAAACTGACACATTTCAGCGAGTTAGTAAGACGTACTATTTTGCTGTGGTGTATTCCCGGCAGATTCATGTGCAGGAAGCAGTGTGTCGATGTTGAGGCACAGCCTTTAAAAGGTAGGGCCTCAGGACCGGGGAGATGGCTCAGCAGTTGAGAGCACTTGCTGCTCTTGTGGAGGACTCAGTTCGTTTCCTAGCAACCCCACAGGGCTACTCACAATCACCTGTAACTCCAGATCTGATGCTGCCTCCTGGCTCCTGCAGGCACCTGCACTCATAATATATACATACACCCAGGAAAAACACTCATATACATAAAATTACACCTAGAGATAGATACATATTTTTGAAGGTGGGGCTTAGTACAAGTAACTAACTCCTTGGGCCGCTGGCTATAGGAGGTTCTGACAGGGAGTAGATTCTCTTGAGAGGGGACTGTTGTACTTCACATCCCATGCTTGCTCTGCACTTCTTGCATAGAGTTGGTGCTGTTTCCACTGCTCCTTTGTGTTGTGAGTCAGTGGGCAGTAGTGGAAAGGGCTAACCACATGCTGAGGAAACAGGAACAACTCAGGCTCCCAGTCTTGGATTTTAAGCTTCCAAAGCTGTGAGGTAAATGATCCCCTTTTATGATAAAATTACCAGCACCAGATACTTTGTTATAGCAATGGAAATGGACTTAAATACCAATGAAGTTCATTTATTCACAAACCCTGAATTCCATGGATCCCATGTCAGGCATCTCTGTTTTGACATGTTGAACCATCTAACTTCTCCTAACTCAGGTGCTTGGGGGAGGATGCTTTATTCATATCAAAATAATAATAATAATAATAATAATTATTATTATTATTATTATTATTATTATTATTATTATTATTATTTGGTTTTTTTGAGACAGGGTTTCTCTGTGTAGTTTTGGTGCCTGTCCTGGATCTTGCTCTGTAAACCAGGCTGGCCTCGAACTCACAGAGATCCACCTGGCTCTGCCTCTCGAGTGCTGGGATTAAAGGCGTGCGCCACCACCGCCCGGCCAAAATTATTTTAAAATGTGTTTCCCTTCCTTATCCCATTTATCTTTATTATGCCATCCTTCTAGTTTTCTTGCTTTTGTGGTCCTGGGTTCAACTCCCGTAGGACATGATTTTATTATTTTGTCTGTAGGGATTTTTGCTTTATGAGAGTTTTCCTTTTAAATCACCTGTAATCAACCTGCTTTATGCTTTTCTTTGGTGATTAGCTGAAAGTGTCTACCATCAGCTTGGTTTTGTAGCTCAATTTGAGTTTGGCTTTTGATTGCTACATAGGCATGCCTCCTGTGTGTGTCCCAGGGCATGGGGAACTCACTCGGTTATCTTTATTAGACTGCAAACTGCTCCCTTTGTTCATATGCAGCTAAATAAGATTTTTCTGTGCTTTTTGGAGGGAGCAGAGTCCCAGAATAGCTTCTCTAGATATATGATCTTCAAACTTTCTTTTCTTTTTGCCTCCTCTCAAAATATCCTGGTGGCCAAGGAGCCAGGGACAGATAGAGATGGATGTCTCATCTCAAAGGTAGCAAATGCATCCTTTCTCAATGTTTTTACGCTACTCAAACTGTGAACAGGTTAATGAATGTCCATTCATTTTGGAGAAGAACTCCTTTATTCAATTCTGTTCAATCAAATATTGATCTTCCAGGAAGTTCCCAGATACAACTCAAAATGGTATTCCATCAACTATTCTAAAGCCCTGTCAAGTTAATATGCAAAATTAATGATCAGCAGCATTAAGGTCATGATAAATGATAGCTGTCACCATCCTCATCATTCTCTTCATCATCAATGTTACTAATAATTTCTAATCTTGAGCTGGGTATTGAGGGAGAGCAATGGATAACAGATAACACAATCACTATAATGTAGAAAAAGGTCAGCTACTCAGTTGAGAACTTAAGGAATAAAACTAAATATTCTGCTTATTGTTTGATGCACCATGTCCCAAAGCTGCAGGCCTCTGGCATATTATATATTCTATTTACATTTGATTTATATTTTTAAAACAATAAGCTCATTGTCTGTGGAAGGGCTGTGTAATAAATCTAGACTACCTTATCTCACAATCTTTTTTCAATACTACAAACTTAAGTGTTCTTTATAAGATAGGCATATGCTACGCATCTCAGGACACAGGTAGACTGTGTCTGGTACATTCCTAACAGTGTGTCATGAACTCTGAGGTCATTGTCACCCTCCAAAATGTATCCCATCTTTTGGTCCAGGATTCCCAACTTCTCATGGACTTCTCTTGATGCTTCTAATGGGAATTTGTATCAGTCTTCACTCCAGGATGAGACTGGGTTATGGACCTGTGTCATCACTGGCACCAGCTCAGTGAGCACTATCTGCTCCGGTCACGGGACATGAACAGCAGGCACCAGACCTTTTCTGAATCTAATAATCAGACAGGTTGTTTAAGCCTACAGTGTTAAAGTCACATTATTTCAAAATATTCAAGATCGTTCTGGTACTTCCCCTTGGGGATTAGAAATTAATCTCTGCAATTTAGATACAGTTATGTGTCTGAATATGAAATATAAATTAATGAAAAGCCAGTAGAAATGTGATTAAGGGGCTCCTTCACCCTGTGGTTGTCCCTGCCAGGCACAATGGCGTGGGCTCAGTTGTTACAACTTGGCTTTAGCTTGCTAGTAATTTTCTTCTCAGGAACTCACAGGTGAACAGGCATGATGAGGTAGAGCCAAGCTTCACCTGACTCTGCTTGCTCCTACCATGACTAGCCCAGGTTTTCCATCAGAGTCCTTGGTTTCTTTTGGAAGTCAGACCCACACTGATAAGTACAACAAACACAACTTTTCACTCTCTATAGATATATAGAATATAGATAAGTTTGCTTCATGTTGCAGACAGAGATACGGTCATAAGTTAGATTGTTCTCAGCCAGTCTTCACTTTCTCTCCACCCCATCTCTATACCTCTCTCACAACACCATCATTTTCAAGGCCTGGAATCTCTCCTTCAACTACGCTACTGACTTGATCATGCTCTTGAGATCTCTAAAACTAAGACCAGGCTTTGAAAACTGGGTCATCTAAAAAAATGAACATCCCCTAAATGATAATAAATATGCTTTGATAAAAGATCTGTAATTGTATGTACTTGGCAAACACAAGATAAGACAAACACCCGATAGATTTCTATTGTGGGATGTGTATACGTGTGGTGTTCATATCAAATTTCTCGAAGTCTTTAGTGTGCAAATTTAAATACCCACTGTGCTTCAAACAGAAACATGGGAGCATTTGTGTTGAAAATATTGAATGGAACATTTTTTTTTCAAGAATAGAAATTAGCAGCACAAGGGCCAAGTGCTACACATATCCAAAGTGTATCTATCAATATTTGATATTTGTGAAAGTTTGCTTTATGACTTAAAGTGTAAATAATTTTAGAGATGTTTTCAAGGACTTCTTAGAAGAATGGGTGTTCCTCAACCGTTTGATGGGATATTCTGTTGCAGCTAACTGATCTATGACATCATTTGGCTCTCAAGTCTCTTTACCGATTTTCAGTTTGGGTGACGCGTGTAAAGATGGCAGTAGGGTACCAAAGTCTCCCACCACGGTTGTATCAGACATCTCATGTCTGCTAGTACTTGTTTCATGTCCTTCGGAGCACCAACATCAGGGCATGGTTGAAGTTGTCACACCTTCTGGATGAAGTTTTCCCTTTATGAGTATGTCGTGGCTTTCTTGTGGCAGACAGTCTAGCGCCAGTGTACCTGTTGGAGAAAATGTAGTTCGGAGGCTGTGACAGGGCTGAGGAGTAAGAATACATATGTAAGTAATGACATGAGGGGGCAATGTGAGAAGGGGGAAGACGGACTAAGGGAGGATTGAGGAGGGAAGCGTATAATTAGAGGTTGGAGGTGTAAGAGGTAGCAAGAAACGACGGATATCCATAAAGGCTTTTCTGGTGAGACACAATCTAAAACACATCCAAATTACAAAAATGTAGCAAGGTTTTAAAAATTAAAATTAAAAATTTGAAAATTTAGTGTGAGGTGCAAAGACTTCAGTCTGTAATTTTCGTGTGATATGATTCCTCTCTCCTTTAGGTTGTCTGTTTCATGAGTCTGGGGCTTTGGGTGAAGCTGCCAGTCTTGGTAACTCTAACAAGTTAAGCCTAGCATCCTTCTAGGTGAGTATACAGGGATAGAAAGCTCACTTCCTGGTCTGAGCATGCCCAGTCCCACCCCCTGCCAATCATGTCCACATCCGGTGTTTGGGGGATTATTTCCAAGCATAGAGTTTTGTATGGCTGAAGTTTTTAGGTGTTCTGTCTTTACCTCACACACTTTCCATTTTTTTCTTTTTCTTTCTTTCTTTTTTTTGTTTGTTTGGTTTTTTTATTTAATATTTTTGATTTATAATTAACTTAATTTCACATATCAGCCATGGATTCCCCTGTCCTCCCTCTTCCCATCCAGCCCTCCCCCCCAATTCACCCCCCATTCCCACCTCCTCCAAGGCAAGGTCTCCCCTGGAGATTCAGCCCAGCATGGTAGACTCAGCCGAGGGAGGTCCAGTCTCCTCCTCCCTACACCAAGGCTGAGCAAAGTGTCCCAGCATAGGCCCCAGGCTCCAAAAAGCCAGCCCATGCACCAAGTACAGGTCCCGGCTCCACTGCCTGGGGGTCTCCCAAACAGTTCAAGCTAATCAACTGTCTCACTACCCGGAGGGCCTGGTCCAGTACCATGGGAGCTCCTCAGCCATCGGTTCACAGTTCACACCATATAAACAAACTGAAAGAAAAAAAAACACATGATCATCTCACTAGATGCTGAAAAGGCCTTTGACAAAATCCAACACCCCTTCATGATAAAGGTCTTGGAGAGATCAGGAATACAGGGAACATACCTAAACATAATAAAGGCAATTTACAGCAAGCCAACAGCCAACATCAAAGTAAATGGAGAGAAACTCAAAGCGATTCCACTAAAATCAGGAACAAGACAAGGCTGTCTGCTCTGCCCATACTTGGACATTTTCTCTTGTAGTGGTCAGGTAATACTAAGTGTGGAGGTGCCTTCCGTGGCCACTCACTGTCTCCTGGTCCCAGCTTCAGGCTCCTGTCCACACCCCTGCATCAGCCTCCAAAGGCTGTGCTGCTCTGGTCCTCTCCTCTATCTGTCCTCCACTCTGGTCCAACCTCTGTTCCTGTTCCCACAGTCTGAACCCTTTCTCTGAATCTAGGGGCACCAGTGCATGATGGGAACACTTCTCCGGCTATGTGAGAAGACTGACTTTTTGGGAGAGAGATTCTTACTCAGGTGTATTTCCGTTGTCCTTAGTTCTTTCTCTCACAGGAGTAGGATCTATAATTATTTTCTTCTAACAATTTTCATCTGACTTTAAACAGATGTGGCTCTTAGTCCGTCATCTTTTTTTTTCTTTTTAAAATGTATTTATTTATTTTACATCCCAGTCAGTTTCCCCCCCCTCCTCTTTTCTCAGTCCCTCCCTCACTGCCTCCCCCCCCCCCCCACATACACTCCTCTTTAGTTTCTGTTTAGGGGAGGACAGATCTCCCCCATGAGACCCCCCCATATCAACATAATATGACATATCAAGTTGCAGGAAGGGTAAGCACTTCCCCATATATTAAGGCTGGGCACGGTGACCCAGTATGAGGAATAGGGTCCCAAAAGCCAGTAAAAGAGCTGGAGACAGCCTCTGTTCCCACTGTTAGGAGTCCCACAGAGGACCAAGCTACACAACTGTAGCATATATGCAGCATGCCTAGGTCAGTCCCATGCCCCCATGGGGGGTCTCCAGGCACCCCCATCATCCTATCTAGAAGTCTTTTATACTTCTTTCTGTTACAAAAATTATATAACTTTATCATGAGAACTTTGAAAATATAGAAAAGCTAAAGCTTAAAAACTATATATGTCCTTCAGGTATAACCAATATTTGTTTTCTTTTCATTTCCTCTCAGATCTCAGGTTCTAAAAATTTTATTTAGGTGTGGTCATATAGAATGTTAAAATTACAAATTCAAACACATTTTTAAATTTATGAATTTTATGCCATAAAATAAAGCATGCTACTAATATTATACTGTGATATATTTTAACCAAGGAATATTATACATATATGGTCAGCTTTGCAATCGCTGTGTTCTTACACACGCCTCAAGTGCTTGATGTTGTCCTAGAAGTCGATGCAGAATCACCAACCAACACCTTCTATTTCCTTTCTCCAGGGCCAAGTTCCCTTCCATTCTCAGAGATAATGACCACTGAATGTATCATTTACTTGAGTGCATTTGCAGTTTTCCTGCTTGCTGTTTGAAACCATCAGACAAACAAGGGTTGATGTTACGTTTTTAAGCCAACAAAATTGGAATCATGATATAAGTATTCTTCACTAACTTTCACTTCCCCTTTCAATGTTGTTATTTTTCCCCCATAATGGTATATGTAGCTCACTGTCAGGTATGGTTAATAACAGTACAGAATATGCTGTAAGCATTTGTCTTATTATTTTCCTGTTGATGGTTGTTACATACATGGTTGTCATTATTAACGATCTTGTAGTTATGTGAGATGGAGATCATAGACACGCCCACTGTTAGCTTTCCTGGATGCTACCAAGCCCATCATCAAAGGAGCTATATTCTTCATACCCTCATCCGTAAAATGTGAGACTTCCCTGTTCCCTACTGGTAGAGCCAAACTCCCCTCTAACAGATCTGAAAGGCATATCATGGTGGTCTTATTTTAACTATCTATGAAAATGGAGAAAAAAGTCATTTTTACTTTTATTAATTTGAGAGTCATGTTTTGCTTTTTGTATGTGTCCATTGGCATCCCCTGACTATCTGGGATTTTAAAATATCCAATGTCTTCTTCATTAAGTGATGTTTATTCAAGTGTGAAAAACTAAATTTCCAGGAAAAAGACTGACCTCATGTCTCACCATTTCCTGGTTAAATAATATTCACACTTAGCTGTATTTTTTTATATATCAGTATCCATCATTGCTTTATTCAGCAAAAATGAGAGGAAGCTGTGAAGAGAATTCAAGTGACAGAATTTTCCACTGAGCTGTTTGTAACCTGTTCCACATTAAATCTCAATGACTGGAGTTACTGAAAACAGACCCACCATCACTCAACTCTTTGGCACCAACAGTGGACAGAATACAGTTGTTTGCAACTATTACTTTTTATGTAGCATAAAAGAAAAACCCTAATTGAATCTTTTTTTTTCTATTTTCTGTCTACTAGAAGACACAGAGGGTCACAGAGGCAGATACTGTGAGAACGGAACCTTACCACAGGACCCTCTTGGGCTTTGATTACTATATTCAATTGATTATTGATGTAAGGAGAGAAAGTGTAACTTAATGGGCACAGTACCTAGAATCCCTCTTTTTGTTTGTTGTGTTTTTTTTCTTGGATGTTTCTAGTATATTTCACAACCTATTTAAATAACAAAAGGCTTACATTAGTGAGTAGTTTCCAAGTTTTAGAACAATAAAGATCTTTCTGTTGCTGTCACATATGAAATCTAGGAATTTTTTGTTTGTTTGTTTTTTACGTCTTGGGTTACAAACTTTTTACCTCCCAAATACAGATTTTTCTCAAATTTTGGCATTTGCTAATACAGAAGGGTGAAGATCAGTCTTTACAGGCAACATTTTTTTTCTTCTGCTCTGGTAAATGCAAGGTTTAGTTTTATTCTTCTAATTCAAACATTTTAAGCAGCCATGTCCAAGTACAATTCTCTGCTCTGATTGTTTTCCATCATGTGATGCATCCTCTGCTTTGGATACTTAAGATTTGGTGTGGCTCAGGGATGTTGCTCTTCACTTAGCAAATGGCTTCGGTTATCATTCCTTCTCTGTTGTTCTGGCTTCCTCCTCTAGAACATGGAAAGTCATCAGGTTTCGTCTCCACCCTCCACCATACCATAACCTCTTTCCTTTGTCATTTTCATAATTTTATTCTCTTTCTCTTAGATATTTTTAAGTGTCCCCACCAGCCCAGTGCATCATGGGTTAGATTTTCTACTGTGTCTGTTCTGTTTCTTACTATTCATTTTGAATAGTCTTCAGAGGCCTGGTCCTTCTATAAATCTAGACCGATCATCTCTTGGTTTGTGAGTCTATGTATTTAATTCCTTCATTCCTTTTCTTTTTTCATTTTTTCACCAACAAGAAAAGACTCCTGTTGATTTTTACTTATACAGATATACAGTCTGCCCTCACTCCATTCCTTTGTGTATGCGGTTTGACTTCTCTATACATATTACAGCTAGAATACTATGAGCATTAACTCCTGGTAATTTAGACTTTCACCTGCAATATTCCTCCTGACTAAGAAGAAAATTCTCCTATTTTTCCACTGTATAGATCTTGAACATTTTCATAACTGAATCTCTAAAAATGGCAGGACTCTCTTCAATGTTTACTTTTGATGCTTTTTTCCAAATTAAAAATTTGCTAACCAGGGAAATTTTAATATAATATATATAACTCAATATAACATATATATTGTATATAATATCTAAATAGAAATATCCTATTTACATAACAAAGGCTCACATTAGTAAATTGTTTCCAAGTCTTAGAGTGTAAGTATACAGTAATAAATTAAAATATGTCCTTGAATGAAGATGAGAGGTTTGGTGCTCCATCTCATATTCCCTAGCTTTACTTCAAATCCTCCTTTCAAGATGTACTTATGCTCCCTCGGATAAATTCACGAACCTTTGTCCTTTGTAAAACAATGAGACTTTAATACTTGTTTTCAACATTATGAGGAAAATACAAGTGTGCAACTATATTCTTCCTTCTATGCCTCAGCCAGGTCTCTGTAAATATCTCTGGCATGGTTCTGAAGACCCGGTGTTTCAATCAGGTTCTTTTTGTTGCAATCAACAATTTGGAAATTGACTTAGGCTAACTGGAGCCTGAAGGTAGATTGAAAAATATTGGGGGCTCAGGAGTTGATAAGCAACCTGGAGACCAACTTCAAAAGAGACCCAGGGAAAAGTGGCCTCCTGGAAGACTGGAATCAAGGGCTACAGGAACTTCAGGAACAAGCCACAGCAGGGACAGTTTGGCCACCTCCAGGGTGATTAAACTCCAATGGATATGCAATGTCTTCTTGTTACTTTGTCCAGGAGTCAAATTCCAGAGAGAGAGCATGAGTCCAGTTGGCCTTAGATCATTTGTCTACTCCTGTCTGCCTGGGACCTCAGAGTTCTTGATTAGTATCCCAACGTACAGCATCCCAAGAGCAAACATTAACTCTGTGAGAACCAAAGTGCTCACCAACGGCTAGCAGACCCCAAGGAGCCAACATCCTAAGAATCTCAGCTGCAGGTGAGCATTAGCCTGAACCTTGGAGGTTGTCCATGTTGTCTTGCAACTTCCCTTATTCTCGTCACTGCTCTGCCTTAAACTTGCTCATCAGTTAGTGTTCTTGTTATGAAAGCTCACATCTGAGCAGGCAAGAACTTTCTAAATAAGATAAATCAGGAGTGAAAATGTGCCTGGGATCATGAACAAATTATTTAAATTTCTGAGCCTCATTTTCGTAATGGATTCAGGAGTTTTTCAAGAATTTAGTGAGAATGCAATTCTCTTAGATACTCCGTAAGTGATAGATTACTCATCATGATAGCTATGGAAATGTGTATTGGTAGTAATATGATAGTTCATATTAACCTGTCATTCTCCACCTTCACTCCAAGTATCATCTCTAAATTATTCTCTCATACCACCAACCTTAGGCAAAGAGGGGAGATAATCTTCTGATCTTTCCCCAGACTTTACTTCACTTGAGTAACAAGACAGTCAGGTCCTACCCAGTCAGTCTAGAGAAGGGACATTATCTATCCTTAAGGGAACTTAAGGAAAGCGAGCAACTGAATCAAACCAAAGCAGCTATGAGCATAGCACAGGCTGACACACTTGATAGTGTGTGTAGGTTAGACTCCATCTAGCAAGTGGGGCATCACAGTGTACTGCACAGGCACACATGGTTTTGGGTTTTGTTTTGTTTGTTTGATTATTTGCTTGTTTGTTTGTTTGTTGGAGCCTGTGGGGAACATCTTCACTCAATCCACTACACTTGATAAAATCAATGAAGATTGTAGCAACTCCACTCTTTGAGAAACACAGGCCAAGTTATTGTTATTCCATGTGCACTGTTACCTTATATAGTACAGGCAGAATACAGGCTGTATTACTGAATCAAAGAGGTCCTGAACCACATGACCTTCTCTCAGCTGTCAATCAAAGTCAAGGCAGCTTTGCATTAAGATATTATCATGGCCCAGCTCAGTTTTCTGATACATCACTGCCTTTTCATCTCTCAATATGGAGCCCTGTACATCCTATTAAATTCTAAATTGCTACCACATTTCCAGTCCATCACAAAGAAAAGAAGAACAATAAAGCTTGAAGACCAAGCTACCTTCTTTTCTCCCCCTCTATTATTTTATTTATATTTTACTAAAGTGCCTGTTATGACAATAAGTTGGGTCCATTGAGTTTTCAATCTGAAGTTTTACCATATTGGTAACCACCCATGTCATGGATAAGTGGATGAAGAAGTCATTCCCTTTGAGCAGTGAATGCAGACTGATTTCTTATTACATGCTGATCTTGTGGGGGCTGGGTCATGTTTGAAACAGGGCATCCATGCACCGAGCTGGATCCACAGAGGAAAGAAAGGGATTCTGTGGTCCAGGCAGCTGTTCTCAACCCCTGAGGTCCTCAAAATGGAATTAGATGCCTCCTGTTTGTCCACCAAAACCTGATGCTCAGGGTTTTTTTTCCTGCATAGCAGGACATTAAATCATTGAAATAAGTCCTCCCTGTCATAATCTAAATATGCTTTGGGGAAAGGTGCCTACTTCCATTGCCATGGAGAGGTAAGAAAATTTACCCTGCCTGGCCCACTTGTGTGGTTTTTTGTTTGTTTGTTTGTTTGTACTGAATATTAACAACATCCACACATTAGTTAACACACACCACATTGCACCAGCCCTATTCTAGGCCCCTTACACATACGAGTTGTTCTACTGCAACATTTGTCAAATGGAACTTATAACATTCACTTTGTTGGTGAAACAGCAGAGGCTTAGGGAAGTTGTATGTACGTCCCAGCTCTCAGGAACAGTGGGCAACCAAAGTAGACTTTACCTGACTGTGGTTGTCACTATCACTCTTCTGTTCTGCCTCCAACATTGCTCTTATGGTGATGGCTTTCTAAACTTGAATACTATATCAGTATGTCTCACCATTTTTATAGACATTATTACTTTGATAGAAAACACTGCCTTCTTTTCAACATGTGCAACACACAGAGGCTATCATGGCTCGTGCCAACTTACAGGTGACCTGACTTAAACCCAGAAGCTTGAATTCTAAGCAATCCTATGCTAGAATTAAATGTCTCATTTCTACATCATTTATCAGATGGGGAAACTGAGGCACAATGATACAAACTAGTTACTGGCACCAAAGGAGACTCTGGTTTAAATTGTGGGTCTCCTTGCTCAGGGGATGGAACACATGTGTTTGGAGAGAGTGTGAACTGTAGATTGCAAACTCAGGATTCAAATTGTGACTCTCCCACAGTGATATTAACTAGGGTTGGGTTTCTTCATTTCTCCAAGACTTTTTCTCCATTTGCAAAATGAAATGGATATTATCTGCCTTGCAGTAAGAGCAACGACCACTGTAGATGAACTGTGGAAGTATCTGGTAGGTGCCTGGCACAAAGAAGGTATTCACAGAGTGGTAGCTAGTTCCTGAAGCACACATCATCATTTGTCCCTTTCTTGATGTCCCATATACTTTTCTCACTGTCAAAAACTAGAGCTGTTCATGTATGAAGCAGAGTTCATTCTGAAGGCTTTTATTTTTTAATTTAAAGGAAGAAAAAGTTAAAAAGTGCTGAGCAAATATTTCTACTATTCAATCATTAAATATTAATCAATGTCAATGCATTTGAAGGAGCTTTTAGCTGTGACAGGTGAGCTGAATTAGAAGTTCTGATTTAACGAAGCCTCCCGGCCACTTGGGCAAAATGTCAAGGCACCAGGTACAAGGGAGAATTATTAACTGATAAACAGCCTTCTAAGAAAGATTAGCAACTAGAACATTGAGAACCAAGCAAGTCTCCTCTATTTTTCTCTAGAATTAGTTTTCCTCTTTGGGATGTTGCGGCCCTTATTGAAGCAAGCTTGATTCTGTAACTGGTGAGTGGGGACGCCTGTAACCACTTTGTTTAAACTGGCCTGTGAAATGATTAGGTTGTTGGAATGATGAATCAAGAGTGCAGCAGGATTTTTCACAGTCTCTGTGAACAATGCCCCATATTGTGCTTACTCTGACAAGCTGTATTTTTATATTTGACATGTGAGAGGAACATGGAAAATAACACACTGACAGTGCCTTAGACACAAGTCATGCATCTTCCTAACATAGATTGATGAGTGTGAAAGAATATATTTAGTGAGTCCTTCTTAAGCTTGCCGAGGAAAATATATAGATCCACTACCAATGGATTGACTTATGCCTCATACAAACATTATTTACAAGCAAGGGACAGAAAAAGACAGCATCCATCCACTTCTGGGCTAGTAAATAGATTAGAAAGATTAGCAGAAACGAATGTAGATCATGTACAGAATTCACTGAGGGCTCATGGTTTGCATCTACCTGTTCCAAGAAATAAGGCACTTGGAATTTCTCCATTGAGATATGTTGGTCTTTTTCCATTTCAAATTAAAGGTAAAAAAAAAAGCTGCTATGAAATCAAAACTGGAAATACAGCTGTTCAGAGAAGAGTCTGAGTGAAAACTGACCTGATGGAACAGCTATGACTCCTTATGTAGCTGTGTCTAGAAGAAGCAAACAGTACTATAGTTGCCCTCTACTGGGAGTCATCAGCATGAAATGAAGGGCTAGAAGATGATTCAGTCAGTAATGTTTTTGCCATGCAAGCACAAAGACCTGAATTCAGGTCCCCAGTACCCATGTGGAAAGCCAGATGCAGTGGTGTATGTACCCATAGCCCCAACGTTGAGGAGGTTCAGACAGGAGGATCCCTGATGGCTTCTGACCTGCAAGTCTATTTGAATCGATGAGCTCTGGGTTCAATGAGAGATACTGCCACTAAGAACTAGGTAGGTTGTGTCTAGGAAGACACTTGACATTGACCTTTTGCTTCCACATATGCACATATATGTGTGCGCACACACATGTGCATATATATGTGTGAACACACACACACACACAAACATTAGATGACAGAGATGGGAAGGCTCTCTCTTCAATGAACTCTGCACTTTGCTAGAGAATTTCCCAGAGAGCAGGACTCATTTCTACTGTGCCTTGAAGTGCTGCTGGTAGTAGCTCCAGAGTCATCCTTTTCCAGAAGTGCCCCATTGGAGGGAGCTGTCTCACCAAACAGCATGCTTTCTCCATAGAGCATCTATATCCACTGATGGTCAATGAAGAAGTACAAAGCAGTATCCATGGGGTTGATGAAAGACCTCCCTTGGGACATCATCACATCCCAACTTCTCACTAAGCTCAATCTTGCTTCCAGCCATCTCATGACATCCCACAAACACTCTCTGAAAAAAATATTTTGAATGATAATCTTCATCTCATAATTTACATCAGTGACATAAAAACAGCTCCCTTCTATCCCCAACTAACAGGATGCCTCATACAACTTAAATTTCCACTCACATAAAAATTCTATAAAGCATTCAGAAATACATATGTATAATCACCCATCCAAAACATTTGAAAACCAAATCACTATCAATTTACTTTTTAAGACAGAAAATAAACAGAGAAAATGAAAGGCATTACATGAAAGACTCTACCAATGTGCTCGAGTGAAAAATGGACTTTTCGTTGATTTATTGCTTGTTTCTTTGTTTTTGATTATGTACCTAAGTTGATATGAAGATATAAAGGAGAAAAATCCAACAACCCTCAAAACAGAATGGTTATAAGACAATTTACCTCAGCTGTGAACCCCACAAACTACAACACCAATCTGCAAGGGAGAAGTGCCCACTTGTGTAACAGTGGCACAC
>CABHPR010152356.1:48500-64817 GCA_902168415.1 Peromyscus melanophrys | reverse complement strand
TGTGTGTGTGTGTGTGTGTGTTTATTTTTTAGAAGGAAATAAGTAAAATCCTAAAACATGTCATGTTTACATATTGAATTCATATGTTTATAGCATGTTGTGTTTGTCACACAGTATTTTCATTTCTCAACTGCCATAGATTTAATTCCAATGAATTCAGAAACAAATTTCTGTGTATTTGATCTGATTTTCATGTTGTTGAATTAATTTTTGGAACTTGCTTTTTTCCTTTAAAAATAACAATTTTATTTTCAGTTTTCTTTTTTGTCATAATATAAAGTTAAAACATACTTAAATGTTCAAGCCCTTATATTAACAGGTGCTGGTTTATAGACTTAGATGAATATTTTACCTATGCTATCTTAAGAGTATAATAAAAATACAGTAATTCATAATTACTTTTCAACTAATATACAAAGTCTGAATCTAGTAAATGAAAAGCAGCTTAGGGGGTTATATGGGTGAATGCTGTAACAATGATTATTATATATCTCATTTAATATCTCTATTAGTTATTGTTTCCTCACTGCCCTGACAAAATACCCGAAAAAAAGCAATTTTTGAAATAAGGAATTGATCTTGTCTTACGCTTTAGGAAGATTCATGATGGTGGAAGTATGACAGCCTAAGTGTGATATAAGTTACAGAATGATGGATACTGGTGTTTATCTCATTTTCTCTATTTTTACTTTTTATTCATTCTCAAACCTCATTCTATCTGACAAGGGTGCCTTTCCGGTTATATCTTCCTATATTCGTGAAATCTCCTTGAATTCCCTTCATAGAAATACACAGACATTTGCTCCTTAAGTGATTCTAAACCTAGTCAGGCTGAGAAATCAAGGTTAACCATCACAACATCTGTCTTTTTCAATATTCAACTATGAGGCAAATAGTCTTTTCTCACATTCATATTTACTGACTTTTGAAGGAATATGTTTCATGAAAACGTACATTGAAATTTCCCCTCAGCCATTGGTTTTGTCAATATTTTATAAAAGCCATATAAACTGAAAACTCATCTGTATCATTCAAATTTGTCATTCTCATTTGAGTTACTACCCAAAAATATGGTTTCCTGGTTTTGTTCTCTTCACAGAAGATACTTGCCCTTGCTGTATCAAGCTATTTCTATGGTGTTTTTCAAAACTCTGTTCTTTAAAAGCCTTCTATAAAATTACATCATCTATTTTTCATTAATTTCGTAACTTGAAATGGTTTTTCCCCATTCTTAAGTATTGTGCTATTTATTTGAGTTACCGTTGCATTGCATAATTATCATTATTTAATGACACAGACTAAACGTCAATGACATATTGTGTGAACTATTGCTGTTCTTTCAACAGGTGAATCTTTTAAAATACTTGGAACATCATCCAATCAGACAGATACACTCAGTTCAGTTCAGATTCATGCTTATGTTTCACACCTAGATGTTAAGTTGTGGTTGGTCTTACCTCAGAATCTTAGTATTTGCTGTGGGTTCTATGAGATTCTACATGATCTGACTTTGCTTTGAGCATGCAGATATTCCTTGGTTTCTTGTTCACATTTTCTGACCATCTCAACACAAATAATTAATATTTTTTGCCATAATAGGTACCTCATCACTTTCTAACTGCTCCAATTCATTTAACGATGTCCACTCACCCCTTAGTACTTCAGTTTTCAAACATTTTTTCTTAGAGAAATATTTCCTGAAATTCCAAATTAGCTTAATTCCTTCTGTTATGCCTTTTCTTTGCATATTGCATTTTAGTTTGCAATATTTTTTGTATTTGGAATTTGTAAGCTAGTGACAATTTGCACAAATGTTGTAAAACATGTTTTAGTTCCTAACACTCAAGAAATGGCAATGAATCAATGTATTCCCTTCTGAATTCCTCTAATTAAATGTTGTTATCTATGAGGGGTAGTTGTTGTCTATTCAACAGGGTCTGGAATCAGCCAAATGTGAAGAAATTATGGACAGGCTTGTGCAGCATTAGATTGATTAGGGTAATTGAGGTTTTGTTCAAATAGTCACACTAGAATTGGGCAACACAATTTCCTGAGCTGGAACCTTGAGGTGTACAAAAAGGAGAATGCTGGCTGAACAGAAGTGATTTTCATTCTGTTTCCTGACTTTGGATACAATGTGACCAGCAGCTTCAGGGTCCAGGAACTTTGACTTTTGTGGGGTGATGGACTATGTTCTTGAACTATGAGCCAAAATAATCCCTTTCTCTTTTGAGTTGTTTTCATCAGAGAAATTTTATCAAAACAGCAAATAAAGAAACTAAGCTAGTATCTTTCCATCATAGCCAACACAATTTAAACTGAGACCTTTGATTCTTTACCATTTAGGAATTTTTTTCCTTTTTTTCTGATTTTTTTTATTAAGAATTTTTTTATTCATTTTACACACCAGTCAAAGATCCCCTTCTTCCTTCCTCTCACCGCTGCCCACCCCCCAACCCCCACTCCTCCCTACAAGAAGGCAAGGCCTCCCATGGAGAGGCACATCCATTAGAGGCAAGTCCAAGTCCTTCCCCCTGCCTCACAGCTACACCGGTGTCCCATCATAGGTAGTGGGCTCCAAAAACCCCCTCATGTACCAGGGATGGATTCTGATTCTACCACCAGGGGCCCCCCAAGCAGATCAAGCTATACAATTATTTCCTCCTGGAAAGGGCCAAGCCCAATCCAATGCAGGCTCCACAGCCATTGATCCAACTTACATGAGTTCCCACTAGTTTGATTTGGTCATCTCTGCAGATTTCCCCATCATGATCCTGATGTACTTGCTCATAGAATACCTTGTAGCATGAATCTTAAACAGTCTTATTAATAAAACAAATCTGAGCCAGGTATTGGGGTGAACACTGGAAGGTCAGAGAGACAGAATAAGCCACAGCTACCTCACCTCGCCGGATCCTCAGCTGGTCTTGCTTCCTCAGACTGGAAGCCTCTATGTCCTCATATCCGAATGGGTCTCAGCTGAACTGCTGCTAGAAGCCTGAATGCTTAACCAGGCCAAATGCTTCTCCAGACCAAATGCTTCTCCAGGCCAAATGCTTCTCCAGGCCAAATGCTTCTAGTTTCTGGTCCTCACGCCTTATATACCTTTCTGCTTTCTACCACCACTCCCTGGGATTAAAGGTGTGGGTCACCTTGCCTGGCCGTTTCCAATGTGGCCTTGAACTCACAGAGATCCAGAGGGATTTCTGTCTCGGGAATGCTAGGATTAAAGGCGTGTACTACCACTGCCTAACCTCTGTTTCTTATTGTGGCTGTTCTGTCTCTGACCCCAGATAAGTTTATTAAGGTACACAATATTTTGGGGAATACAATACCACCACAATACCTTCTCTCTCTCTCTCTGACTGGACTTTTGGAGCTCTGTCTGGTGTTTGGCTGTGGATCTCTGCATCTACTTCCATCAGTCATTGGAGAAAAGCTCTGTGATGTCAGTTAGGGTATTCACTGATCTGATCACTGGGGCAAGCCAGTTCAGTTCTCTAAAAAAATGAATTTTAGCAACAATATTATTTTACTCAAACATCTTGATCTACTGATCTCCCATTTCCATAATACAAACAGTTGTTCATACTCCTCTTTCTACATATAATTCACTGGAGTCATGGAACTCCTGATAAGTTTGGGTTCCATTGTTTTTGTCTCTCCAGATACTTTTCTGTTGATATTCTCGTTATGATACATTTTATTATATTTTAATTTACTTATAGCTGCACTGTGAGAATTTATAGGTACTCATATTTAATAATATGTATCCAAGTCTTACTATATGTATTTATTCATTTTTCTTGTTATCTATTTGTGGTTGTTTGTTTCTTACTCTTTGACTCTCTTTACTCTTTAGGGGGCCTACCACCCAGCTCCCAAATAAATCACACAGAGGCTTATTCTTTTTTATGAATGCTGGGGTTTAGCTTGGTGTGTTTCTAGCCAGCTTTTTTTAACTTAAATTATCCCATCTATCTTTTGCTTCTGGCCTTTTACTTTTCTCTATTTCTCTGTATCTTTTGTTTCTTTCTTAATCCATGCCTGGCTGGGTGGCTGAGTGGCTAGCCCCTGGCATCTTCTTCTCCTCCTTTTCTTGCTCCTCTATCTCCACCCACCCCCCATTTCTCCTATTTACTCTCTCTGCCTGACATCCTGTCTATCCTTTCTCCTGTCTTGCTATTGACTGGTCAACTCTTTATTAAACCAGTCAGGTGATTCAGACAGGCAAAGTAGCACAGCTTCACAGACTTAAACAAATACAGCATAAAAGATGTAATATAACTTTGCATCATTAAACAAATGTTTCACAGCATAAACAAATGTAACACATCTTAAAATAATATTTATAACACCTGTCTTTCCAAATAAATTGTGAACTCCATGAGGTAGTTTTTTATATTAACAATACTTAGTTTTTTTAGATTATGATATATAAACATTTATTAAGAAAAAAAATTGCAAGTAAAAATCAATGAAATCACTATTTAACAGTAATCCTGAGAGATAGACTTTTGAATGGAAGTTTATAAAGTTGATTGAAAATGTTTTAAAGGATAAATAGAAAGTATAATTGTTCACCTGGAGTACTAAAGAAGAGCTCCAAACTGTGACCAAACAACTATTATCTCTATATTAAAATTGTATTTTTCCACACTCAATACCAACTTTCTCCTAAATAAGGATGAGATATTTATATGAGAATAATCTTAAGAGCTTACATTTGTGGTATTAGTGATACTATATATTGCATCCACCAATGTATTATACATCTTATACTCAAGAAATAGTTCTTGACCTGGATCTTGTATTATCTTCAAATGACTATAGCTTCTAATTAAATTCATTAAATAGAGGCCTTTTCAGAATAGAGAAAAATGCTTCCTATTACTTTAGATGCATTTTATTTCCTGTTTACTAAAATATTTTTGAGAATGAAATGTATTTATTGCAGTATTATCTCCCTATTTTGTATCATATAAAACATTTTCAAAATACTGCATAATTCAACAATAACAAAATATTAATTCTTTTTTAAAATTTATTCATTATTAAAAAAATGGCCTTGAATCTTGTTTCCTATATTGTCATTCTCAGGTAATTTTTGTCTATTAAAAGTGAGATTTTACTGGTTCTCTTATCATGGTATGCTGTTTTTACTTTTCTATAATTTTCTTGAGGGCATATATAAACTTTAAGGATTTTTAATGTAAATACAAATGTAAAGCTATTAACACTGAATCATCATCAGATTCATGTTTTTCTGATGTTTTGTTGCCAAATTTAGATTTTATTTTTTATATTCCTTTTTAATGATACTAAAATCAGAGAAAGGAGTTTATGATTATTTTGCTAGTCTTTCACTTATTTATTTGTCTTTTGCCAATCTGACCTTTCAAGCTGTCTTAATAAGATTGGTTGAAATAACACATATACAAAATTATTTTTATGTCGTAGTAGGTATTGCTTCTGCTATTCTAGAGTTAGTATTATTTTATTTTAATATTTGTTGGAGGATTCCAATAAAGGAAATAAAGAAATTTACACATTGGTACAGTGACTGTATTGCTTTACCTCATGGTTTCACCATTATGACTTATTACACAGAAAATCAATGAAAATATTAGCAAGCCCTTGAATAGCATGCTCACTAAGTGTCAGCATTAATGTCATCCTATACCTCCCTACTCTCTCAAGAAAAGACAGTTTCAAATTTTTAAAAATGATTCAGAAGTTTGTAATGTGTTTGGCCTTGAAACAGTATCAGTGTTATGCTTCAGGTATTAAAGTCTTGCTTTTATTTATTTCTCTTGATTTTGCACCGAAGGAAAGGAAAATGACTGGATCACATCTTCTTCAGTTCAGCTCACATGGTATTATTGATGGAAGGATTTTGGAAAATAATCATGCAATTAATGGACATTATTTATAGGATGAAAATTGGCCCCAAACAATGTTGATTCACTATAGTCTCAAAGGGAGACACTTGTTAAATCTTTTTATAACCAGCATACATTATCATAGAGGTTTCCTTTTAATGTATTTTGATTAAAACTCCTGCAGAGAATATTATTTATGATTTTAGATGTTAATAGGTTATAATGGTTGCTTCGCTTGAAGCAGCCTTTCAGTGCACATTTATTCATAGCCTATTATCACGTGAATTTGTCTTTTTAAATAAGGTTTTGTCTTTTAAAACATCTGCCTCATTATCTTTTCAATCTCACATGCTATAGCATATATATAGCATTCCATATATGGAATAAAAATAGTCATTATATGCAATCAAAGTCAATGATGCAATTTTTCTTAGCCTAGATACTTTTCATGGCCTTTTATGTAAGATACACAGAATTTTAGATCTGTCCATCAACTATGTGAAAAAATGGAGCCACTTTTTGCATGAAGTACTTATCTGCATTCCTACATAACTTTCAATAATTTTGTTAGAATTGTTTCTAGCTGGAAGTTTTCCTGTGCCCTGCCCAGTCCATAGCCACTCAGACCCAAGTAAACACACAGAGGCTTGTATTAATTAAAACTGCTCAGCCATTAACTCAGGGCTACCACTCTAGCTCTTACACTTAAACTAACCCATTTCTGTTAATCTATATGTTGCCACATGTTCTGTGGCTTTACCTGTGTGCCATTACATGCTGCTCCCTGGACTGCAAGCTGGTGCCTCCTGACTCTGTTCTTTCTCTTCCCAGAATTCTCCTTGTCTGCTTGCCTGCCTATATTCCCTGCCTGGTTACTGGCCAATCAGCATTTTATTCATCAAGCAATCAGAGCAACACATATTCACAGCATACAGAATGACATCCCAAAAGCAATTGTTTTCTTTTTTTAAATTTTTCCAAATTTACTTTTTTCTGTTAATCAATATTTTGGATTAAAAATTATACCATTTTGTGCCTTCCTTTTCCATCCTCCAACATCTCCATTGTAAACCCTAGCTCCCTCTCAAAATAGTATTACACACACATACACACACACACACACACACACACACACACACACACACAAATATACTTTACAGATATTAGAATAGTTATCCATATATATATATATATATGCCTAAACATAACTTATTCATTATGTTTACTGTTACTTTCACATATGTGATTTGAAGGCTTATTGGATAAGCAATTGGGGTTTGGGAAACTTTTCCCCAAGCAGTTATTAGTTGCCTGTAATCTTTTCTCTATGGATGGGTAGGGGCATGCAAGATTTCCTTCTTTTTTTTTTTGAGATTTCCTTCTTGCATATTGGCATTTCTATTAATGTTGTCCTTCTTCAGGTCATGTAGGCAGCCGTAGTTTTTGAGGTATCATGGGTATAGTATCCCTATCATTTCTAGGAATCATGGTCTCAAGGAAGATTTATTTGTCCTTTTGCTCACACAATCTTTCTGCCTCCTATTCTGTATGTGCCCTGAGCCTTAGATTCATGAGTTGTGTTAGAGGTTTATCAACTGGGCCTGTATACCCTTTCATCAATTTTCACTGCTTTTTTATTGGTTGTGATTTTCTGTAATGATATCTGCTGTAATGAGAAGCTTCTTGGAAAAGCGGTGAGTGCTACATTTCTGTTTAGATAACTATTTAGAATACAATTAGAAATTATGCTGGCTTAGTAGAGCATTCTAGTAACTTTTCTTCTAGGATCTATGACTTCACTCTCTGCAGTTAATTGGCTGGGCTTTAAGTACCAGGCATGATTTTCCTCCCATTGAGTGGGCTTTAAGTCCAATTAGAGAGCTGTTGGTTCCCATATATATATATATATATATATATATATATATATATATATATATATAATTATTAACCCTTGATTTATGGTGCCATTCTGGTCATTGTAATAGTTCATAGACAGTACAAGAGGGGTGAACTATTAGTTGCTTCTGCTGATTGTGAGCTCTCACAGAACCTTCTCAGACCATGAAAGCATTTCTCAAGGAGGAGACTTTCAAGTCACATCACATTGGTTCTCTGGATCTTATGTCTAAAGGCTGTGATGTCTTAGGGATTTAAATGAAGCATTTTCTTAAAATTAAGTGTTTTTTAAAGATAAGAAGGTAAAAATCCCACGAATTCAGCGACATTAGTACAGACAATAATTGCAGACATAAGTTGCTGTCAAAAACCAATAACAAAACATAAATCAGTATCCCTAAAATCCTGTTATAAGGAATGAAAGTTTTCATTTAAAATATTCACTGACAAGGCTACAATTTTATTAATACAATTTTATTAATCATAGCATTTAGCCTTATGTTTCCACATCTTGGCAGTTACACAAAATGCAGAAAAGTGTACAATTGCCTTCTACCATATGTTGAGGTAGTCTTACATTTACCTACATATTGAGATGCCAGTGTGTGTATACAATGCTTTGCTGGATTTTATAAGACAGTACCAAAGAAATTATAGGCATGACAATTGAACTTCGTGAATTTTCAGTTTTCTTGGGAAAACAGAAAGGAGTTCTAGAATATAATTTGAAGGATATTACATAGAAATATGTCACTGAATTAAAAACAAATATCAAAAAACTTCAGTACATTTCTACAGAGGAACACATGTGTTGAGTGTGCAGTAACAAGCGTAAGAATACTTGCGATTATTTTTATCAGGTATGAAATTCTGTATATTTTATTCAAGCATCTCCAATTTATACAGAGACAACAAAAAAGGTAAATAGTGAAACATAGTAAAATAGAAGGTGACAATAATTCTTTGTGACATCAATTCATGCCACTTTTTCACTCTAGTATCTTCCATGTTAAATGTCCTTTTTCATAACTCAAAGCCATATCTGTTGTTCTGACAATGCATGCATTTTACCTTATTTCTCTCTGAGAACGGGGAAAATTATATTTATAAATGTTATATCCTTTTCTTCATGTATACTGTAATTTTTATAGGTCTCTTGCCAAATTAGACATAAAACTGTCAAAAACATTTCCTGAAACCTGGCTTACATTGGGAAAAAGCAAGTGTCACATTAATTAAAGTATTGTTTAAAAATACCATAATCATGATTGTGTTCCTTAGCTATTTTATTTACTGTATTTTTCAATATGTTGTAGGTATGGATATGGAAAAATCAGTTTTAATTAGATTGAAATTTGGAAATTTCCAAATAACAATAAAAATTCTCTAGATTTCTGTTGAATTCTACTTCAAAAAGCTGTCTCACTTTCACATTTCCATTTTGGAAACATTTTTGAAGAATCTATAGTTGCTCCTGATATCTTTAACAAAGCAACTTCCATCATAAGGAGAGACAATTATCACATTCAAAACAGGAGCTAGATGAATCCTATGCATATACATGAAACTGGAGATCAGAGGCTCCCTAGATGATTTTTCCCATGCAAACAACATCTCTCAGCATCTATTTGCTTTAAGTGTTATTACTGAAACATACACAATAACAATTAAATGCAGAAAATATTTATTAATAAAGATTTTTAGACCTAATGTTAAAATATAGAATCAGAAATGTTGAACATTTTGGTTAATGTCCTACCATTCGGTGCCTGACTCTAGAATACCTTTTCCTTGACATACATCCTAGCTAATGACTTTAACCTGAAATATGATAAATTCTATGAGTCAAGTCTTGATCCTGTTCTTTTCAATATGTTCTTTCTTCAAAATTATGACAGAGAATGGCAGAAGGCATCAGGACCATGTAGCATAAAGAAAAGTTGTCAGGATGTTGTGATACCTAAACCAAGAGAACTGTGACAGGAAGTATTTAAGGTTTGCCATTCAGTTTGTATTTACATTTGGACATCTAAGTTAAAGATTTTATAAACTTCATAGTGTCTATGTTGGTGGATGAAATTATTGGTACAACCTCACAAGTGAAATGGGATGAAGGTGAAAATGGCAAACCTAGGCAAAACATGTACCATAAAGGAGAGGAGGCAAATACTTTGAGGAATGCTAGAAAACACTACAAATTTATTATGTCAATTTGTTTAAATATTGTACCTTAAAGTCATTAACCATGATGGGATATGCTATGAAAACTCGAAATTCAAAGAAAAATATAAATTGAGCTATTATATCATAGCAGATCTTGGTTATGAACTTTAATGTTTAGGCCAGATTCCATAGCCTGTGCTCTGAAACCCTTAACTATGTCTATGTTGGGACCTTTCCATTCTAAAATGTCCTTCCCTTCATCTTTTGGAAAGCCTGTCTCACGTTCTGCATGATAAATCACTCCCCAGTCTATTTAGACTATTCCACTTTGATAAAAGCATTGACACCTACCTTTATTTCATTCCTTGTTTTTGATAAGTATGTTGGGGGACTCCTGGGTACATTTACTAAAATACTAAGATTACCTATCAGAAAAAAATAAGGAGAGACAACATTCTTGGGGAAGTTTACAGTATGGGAAGAGGTATCAAAGGAAAAGGGAAACTCAAGTGTCAATGACGCTAGCATTGCATCACTACTTTCGAACTAGGGTGCTGTGGATACCACTCTGTATAAATAAAATACTGACTGGCCAGTAGCCAAGCAGGAAGTATAGGCGGGACAAGCAGAGAAGAGAATTCTGGGAAGTGGAAGGCTGAGGCAGAGAGACACTGCCAGTCGCCGCCATGACAAAGAAGATAGATGTAAGGTATCGGTAAGCCACGAGTCATGTGCAAAGTATAGATTAATAGAAATGGGTTAATTTAAGATAGAAGAACTAGATAGTAAGAAGCCTAAGCGATTAGGCCAAACAGTTTAAATAATACAAGCATCTGAGTGATTATTTTATAAGTGGGCTTTCAAACTGCCGGGCCTGGTGGGACGTGGAGAGAAAACTCTAGCTACACTAGGGCCTATGCAGGGACACTTTGCTCAGCCTTGGTGAAGGGGTGGGGTGGGAGGAGGGAGGACAGGGGAATCCGTGGCTGATATGTAAAATTAAATTAATTACAAAATAAAAATATTTTTTTAAAAAAGAAAAGCATCCATCTGATACACCTTCTAGTTAATCAGGCTCTATCTTGGGATACTGGATTTCCTATTCTCAATAAGTATAATTGATAATTGTGACGTATAATAAAGTTAAGGATTAGAAATTCTAATTCTTCTACAGAGATGACCAATATGATAAATCAATTTTTCATTTAAAATGCTTCCATTTCATTGTGAAAGCATGACTGCCTAGTTCTCACCTTCTTTTTTTTTAAACATCAAGAAGCAATAGGAAAGAATTGTAATTATTTAATCTTGGGCAAACATCACTGAATAACACCTGCTATCTTTCTATCATGCAGCTGCCACATTTGTGGATCCCCACTTGCACCAATTTGAGATTGAATTCTATAAAAAAAGATTAGCTGAAAAATGCAGGGAAAAATAAGAAATTCTGCCCAACTATTAGCTGAATGGAGACTTGAATTTTACTTCCTGGATATATATTTTATAGGGAAATAGCCATTGAATTGCAAATGTACTGATGAATTTTAGAAATATAATAAATTAGATTTATGCCTCAATTGAAGAACATAAGCTCATATTTGTCTAAATACTCATCCAATTTCATTTGCAAACTTCAAACAAAAACCCTCTTGTTATAAATACAAGGAAAAATTGTTAATTGAAAAACTGCTGTCAACAAATGTCAAGCTTTTTTCTAGAAAATGATTGGGCAGTCTCTATTTTTCAGACAAAAATGACATTTTTCCTCAAGTGGCTAACTGTCCCTATGAAAATGTTGCATTTGTGTGAGAACACTCACAAACATAAGAATTATCTAATTTATTTCATTTACAAAGGAAATGTCACCATAGACTTCTTAAAGAGATCAAGAGCCTGCTAAGAAAGGACTGAGATCATTTATTTCTGTGTTGGCTAGAAACCCGTCTACCTACTATTTCACAAACATGATTTGTTTGATGGGGTGCCATCAATGATTGTGTCCTCAGAATATATTTTTAATTTTTAAAACAGTGAAAACCCTTTTCAATATTATAATGGCTTCCATTGTCAAATTTTATTTTACCAAAATATGTTTTGTACTTCTAATGCTTACTTTGTTTCTTATGAACATTTGATTCTGAACAATTTAGAGTAGATGGCTCTAATTTCTGCCCTTATATTAATTTTCAAACAATGCATATATTGTCTTTATTAAGTATAACATTTTTCAAATTGGTGTAAGTTCCTCATAGTAATATTTTGCTCTTTATAAAAATTGAAAATATTTTGCTGATAGATATTATGCTCATTTGTATTTAATACCATACCAGGGGTTACCCATAAACTATGCATCCAGTAACTGTACCCAGGTCTACACCTTTCTACCTAGGTTGATCAATAACTCATTTGTGTAAGTTTGCAAATGTAAGACAAAAAGATGTTTGTCAAATACCCTGATTTTTTGGCCTTTTGTAAATCTTTATTTTGAGATACATTTGTAAAAAACAAGCCCTCCTGTTTAAAAAAGAGATCTTATGAAGAGATTCTGGATGCTGAAAATTATGTTTGTGAAATAGTAGGTAGATGGGTTTCTAGCCAACACAGAAATAAATGATCTCAGCCAATAACATGTAGAAAAGCAAAGAAAAGAAAACCCTTGATTTTGCAATCTAGAATACCCAGAGAAATAGGAAATAACTATTGTTAGTATGATATAGCATTATACATATCTATCCCATATATAAACATATTTGATATAAATATATAATCCGATATAAGTATCATATATATGACAAATATCATACACATATATGGGAGATAACATGTATTATTTATCATTCTGAATCTGGTTTACCCCCATATTATAATTCTCAAATCCATTTTCTTAAAAATTACAGAATTTCATTTTTCTTGTAAATGAATAAAGTTCTATCATATATATTTACCACATTTAATTATTTATTCATCTGTTGCTAGATATCTAGTCTTTATCTTTTCTTGTTAATGTAGATACTACAGAAATAAGCATATATGAGCCAGTATTGCTGTCGTAGGCTATATAGTTCTTTGAAAACGTACTTAGGACTGGTATAGCTGAGTCACACAATACTTTTAATTTTAATTTCTTGAGAAATCCCTAAATTAGTTCTCACAGTGCCCAAATATTAGGGAACTAGCTCAGGAGCACAAAATTTGTTAACCTCAAATTCCATATTTCAATGAGGTTTTAATGAAGTTTTTAAAATGAAAGAATACAGGAAGTTATAAAGCAATATGTATCTGTGCTTTATGCCTCAGATCATAGTGATTGCATTTTTCGCTTGTGCTTATTCAAAGATTTTTTTTTTATTTCAAAAGGACATAGCTTGTATAATAGTTGCACATGTGTTAGAGCACACAAAGATATGGAAAATAAATGGCTATTCAAAATAATATCTGCTTTCTCCTATTTTTATATGTTAGTTTTTATTTTATTTTATTTTTATTATCACGTAGAAGCCTGTTTGTTTTCTGAAAGACATTAAGGAGTAGACCCAGATGGGAGGGGATGTGGGAGGAACTGGGAGGAGTAGAAGGAGGGGAAAATGTAATCAGGGTATACTGTGTGAGAAAAAAAAGCTATTTTTAATAAAAAGAAAAAATAATCTACACATAAAACATTCTAATATTTCCACAATCGTTGAAGACCATTTATTCTGCCTATGCAGAATGTTAAATATAATTTTCATGCTCATTCCAGGATCCTTAGCCATCAAGATGAAGGTCTTTAACCCATATGGGTTGCCTTTGTATTGGTGAAATTATTAAGGCCACTCCACGTAGTTAAAAGGGAGGTTTATTTAGTGGCGTAACTTACAAATGATGGGATACATAGGTTACAGGGTCTGGGGAAGATGTAGCGCAGTCCAGCAGTGTTCTCTAGAGAACTCTGCTCGGTCTACCTCTAGCATCCAGGGTCCAGGAACCAAAAGAGGACAGCGCATCTGGATCTTGGGTCTTCAGGGCCCTCTCTTGGCCCCACCTTGTAGGTGTGACAGTTACCAAAGCCTCAGTGGGGGTTGGAACTTCTAGATCAAAACTGGAATGGCTACCCTCTACATCTTCATGCAGAATGAGTTGTATGACTCTAATTCCGTTCTATGGGTGGGTAACCAATATGAACAACACCATTTATTGAATAGTTTCTATTTTTAAATATTAAATTTAAGTTTAAATAATTTTTAAGTTTATTTTTAAATTGTATATTTCTGATTAATGTGTCACTGTTATGTGACCAATGTGTGGAATAATTCTGAGTCCTATGTATGCTTCACTTGTTTATAGATATTCTTTTGTAACAATAGGATGCTGTCATTGTCTCTACAGCTCTTTAATATAATTTGGGTTTAGGTATTGTGATACCTCCAGCACTATTCTTTCTACTAATGGTTTCTTTGGTTTTTCATGGTTGATCATATTTCTACTTTTTCAGTTTTTATATTTCTATGAAGAATTCCATCTGCATTTTGATAATGTTCACAATAAATCTATATATAGAAATCACTTGTAATAATGTATCTATTTTTATAGTATTCCTTCTATCAATTTAGAACTATTGAAGATGTTTCCTTCATCTCATATTATTTTTTATTTTTTTTCAATTTTTTCAATATATCATATTTTTCACTCCAGAACTCTTTCTTTCTCTTGGTTATATATATATTCATATATTTCAGTGAGTTTTTTCCCTAGGTGCTTCATTTTGGAGGCATTAAAGTGAGTGGAATATTTTCTGAGCATGTTTGTTGTTGGTATACATGGATACTACTGATATTTCTATGTTGTTTTTATTTTCTAGAATTTCAATACATGTGTTTATCAAATCTAAAAATTTTCTAGTAGTATCTGCAGTGTATTTTAAATATATAGTCATGTCTTCTATGAACAATTATTTGCATTCTTCCCTTTTTTTCCTTTCAAATCTCCCCTTTGTCTTATTTTTTTCTCATGAAGATTTTGAACACTCTACTGAATATAAATGGACATACTGTACAAATTTGTCTCATCCATGATCTTTGAGGAGATTTTTAATTTATTTCCATGTAGAATAATATTGGCTACAGATATTCATATATTGTATTTATTATCTTAAGATATCCTTCCCTATTCTCTACAGAATGTTTATCATGAAATTTTTCAAATGATTTTTGTGTACTGAAATGATCATGTGGTTTCTGTCTTTAAGTTTATTTACATGGTGGATTACATTTTTTTTGTGTGTGTGTGTGTGTTTTGGACCAAACTTGCATCCTAGGAATGAAACAAAATTGGTCATGGGTTGTTTTTTTCTTTAATATGTTCTTGACATTAATTTTCAAGAATTCTGTTGAAAATCTTTTATCTGAGTTTATTATGTCTATGGCTTTCTTTCTGTTATGTCTTTTCCTGTATCATGGCAGGATTGTCTTTGTAAAATAAAATGTTTGCGGGTCTATATTGATGGTTCAGCAGTTAAAGGTGTATACTACTCTTGCACAGGAACAGATTTTAGTTCATAGCACCAATATCAGGTGACTCAAAATCATCTGAATCTCCAGATCCATGGAGACTTTTGGCCTCTGTCTGAATCTGCAGTTATTTTGCATATGCCTACACAGACACTCATATTTTAAAGTAAAATAAATTTGCAAAGAAGTTCAGTGCTTGGCAATGCTTCTTCATTTTATTTTGTGGAAAAGTTTAGTTTCTGAAGTACTAGTGTTACATTTTTATCAAAAGTTTGGAATCAATTTAGTACTTGGCTTTTATTTGAATAGAGATTTTTACATTACTAATTTGATCTCATTGATTATTCTTTATTTCTTTATGTTGATTACATCTCTCAAATTTAATTTTGTATTTTATATGTAACTAATAAGAGATATTCTTCTCATGTGCACTTGAAGTATTAAACATTATTACATTGTGGGGAACAAATCAAACTTTAACAAATTTTTGAAATGTGAAAAAAGTTCTTGATGTCTTATCAAAGATTAGTAGCAAACAATTAGAAATCAACAGCAAGGGAAACTGGAACCACACATGTCCTACAACATTGAACAATATAGGAAGGAAATGAAAAATTAATTCTAGGATTTCTATTTCTTTGATATCAATTTTATTCTGTTTTGGTCAGGTAGAATATAGAATCTTATTTCAATTTTCTTATGTTTTGTGTCCTCATATGTAGTCAATTATCTGGTATTCTATAGGCCTCTTACACATGAATGTGCATCTCATTCTCTTGGTTTAAGAAATTTTTCTTCTTTTATTTTACTGAAGATACTCTTTATGCTGTCCCTATCACATTGTATTCTTCTCTTTCTTCTATCACATTGTATTCTTCTCTTTCTTCTAT
>CABHPR010152356.1:23627-48490 GCA_902168415.1 Peromyscus melanophrys | reverse complement strand
TATTCTTCTCTTTCTTCTATCACATTGTATTCTTCTCTTTCTTCTATGCCATATTTCAGAGGTTAGTTCTTTTTCTGATAGCCCAGACTTACAAGACACCATTCATGTTTTTTGTTCATTAATCTTTACTGAATAATCCAATTTCTCTACTTTGCTATCCACCACTTTTTTTTTTTGTTTTACATGATTCCTTCTGTTTGGCTAGGCTTTCTCTCAAGATTATCAATGAGATTATTAGATTTTTAACTTTCAACATTGTTTCAATTGTGTTTTCTTAAAACAATTAATCCAATAGTCAATAAATGGAATGTCATAAAGCTAAAAATTGTCTATGAAATAGAGGCCATTTTCATGTGAGCAAAAGAGATCTTATAGAATGGGAAATATTTACCACCTATAAATAAATCCGACAAAGGGTTAATATTTATAATACACAAGAATCTCAAAAATATAAATATCAAAAAATAATGCAATTAAAAATAGATCATGGAACTAAACAAAGCTCTTAAAAGATAAAATAGAGCCGGTCAGTGGTGGCGCACACCTTTAATCCCAGCACTCGGGAGGCAGAGCCAGGCGGATCTCTGTGAGTTCGAGGCCAGCCTGGTCTCCAAAGTGAGTTCCAGGAAAGGCGCAAAGCTACACAGAGAAACCCTGTCTCAAAAAAACCAAAACCAAAAAAAAAAAAGATAAAATAGAAATATTTTAAGTTCTGTAAAGAATTGTGTTGGCATTTTGATGTAAATTGCACTTAATCTGTAGATTGTTTTTGATAAGATGGCCAGAACTTGAAAGAACAATACACAATTTCCTATGGAAAAAACAAAAAGCTGATATCCAGTTATGCCAGCACCATTTGTTGAAGATGCTTTCTTTTTTCCATTGTACGCTTTTGGCTTCTTTGTCAAAAATTATATGTTCATAGGTGTGCGGATTAATGTCAGGGTCTTCAGTTCAATTCCATTGGTCCACAAGTCGGTTTTTATGCCAGTACCAAGCTGTTTTTATTACTGTAGCTCTATAGTAGAGCTTGAAGTCAGGGATCGTGATGCCTCCAGAGGTTGTTTTATTGTACAGGATTCTTTTGGCTATCCTGGGTTTTTTTTGTTTTTCCATATGAAGTTGAGTATTATTCTTTCCAGGTCTGTGAAGAATTGTGTTGGTATTTTGATGGGGATTGCATTGAATCTGTAGATAGCTTTTGGTAAAATTGCCATTTTTACTATGTTAGTCCTGCCTATCCATGAGCATGGGAGATCTTTCCATTTTCTGACATCTTCTTCAATTTCTTTTTTCAGGGACTTGAAGTTCTTGTCATATAGGTCCTTCACTTGCTTGATTAGTGTTACCCCAAGGTATTTTATGTCATTTGTGGCTATTGTAAAGGATGACGTATCTCTGATTTCCTTCTCAGCCTGTTTGTCAGTTGTATATAGGAGGGCTACTGATTTTTTTGAGTTGATCTTGTATCCTGCTATGTTGCTGAAGGTGTTTATAAGCTGTATCAGTTCCTTGGTTGAATCTTTGGGGCATAGGAGATCGCTTCCTAGGTATAACACCAGTAGTCAGACACTGAGACAAACAATCAATCAATGGGACCTCTTGAAACTGAAAAGCTTTTGTAGAGCAAAGGATATGGTCAACAAGGCAAAGCGACAGCCCACAGAATGGGAAAAGATTTTCACTAACCCCACATCTGACAGAGGACTGATATCCAGAATATATAGGGAACTCAAGAAATGAAACACCAAAATTCCCAAAACAGAGAATTCTTAGCAGAGAAAACACAAATGGCTGAAAGACATTTAAGGAATTGCTCAACATCCCTAATCATTAGGGAAATGCAAATCAAAACAACTCTGAGATACCACCTTACGCCAGTCAGATTGGCTAAGATCAAAAACACTGAGGACACCTTGTGCTGGAGAGGATGTGGAGCTAGGGGAACTCTCCTCCACTGCTGGTGGGAATGCAAGCTGGTACAGCCACTGTGGAAATCAATATGGCGCATTCTTAGAAAATTGGGAATCAATCTCCCCCAAGATCCAGCTATACCACTCTTGGGTATATACCCAAGGAATGCTCAATCATACCACAAGGGCACTTGCTCAGCTATGTTCATAGCAGCATTATTTGTAATAGCCAGAACCTGGAAACAACCTAGATGCCCTTCAACTGAAGAATGGATAAATAAACTGTGGTACATATATACAATGGAATACTACTCAGCAGAGAAAAACAAAAAGTTCAGAATAACTATAAATCCTGTACTATAAAAGAACTTCTAGAGGTATCACCACCCCTGATTTAAAGCTGTTCTACATACAGAGCTATAGTAATAAACACAGGATGATATTAGCATAAAAACAGATAGGTTGATCAATGGAACCAAATTAAAGACCAAGACATAAACCCACATACCTATGGATACCTGATTTTTTATAAAGAACCCAGAAATATACAATGGAAAAATAGGAGAGCATATTCAACAAATGGTGCTGGTCCAACTGAATATCAGCATGTAGAGGAATGAAAGTCGATCCATATCTGTCACTCTGCACAAAGCTCAAGTTGAAGTGGATCAAAGACCTCAATATAAAACCAGATACACTGAACCTGATGGAAGAAAAGTGGAGAATGGCCTTGAACACATTGACACATGAGAAAACTTGCTAAACAAAACACTAATCACATAGGCACTAAGATCAACAATTAATAAATGGGACCTCATGAAACTGAGAAGCTTCTGTAAGGCAAAGGACACCATCAAAAGGACAAAATGGTAGCCCACAGAAAGAAAAGCGATCTTCACTAACCCCACATCTGACAGAGGGCTGATTTCCAAAATAAATAAAGAACTCAATAAACTAGACACTAACAAAAAATGATTCATTTAAAAAATGTGTTACAGATCTAAACAGAGAAATCTCAAATGGCAAAGAATCACTTAAAGAAATGTTGAACATCCTTAGCCATCAGGGGAATACAAATCAACATGCCTCTGAGATTCCATCTTACACCTGACAGAATGGCTAAGATAACAAACACATGTGATAGGTCATGCTGGCAAGGATGTGGAGCAAGGGGAACACTCCTCCACTGCTGATGGGAGTGAAAATTTGTACAGCCATTCTGGAAATCAATAAGGAGGTTTCTCAGAAATTTGGAAATTGAGCTATCTCAAGACCCAGGTATACCACTCCTGGTCATATACCCAAATGATTCTCTAGCATACCACAAGGACACTTGCTCAACTATGTTCATAGCAACTTTATTCATAATAACCAGAAACTGGATACAACCTAGATGTCCTTCAACTGAAGAATGCAAAAAGAAAATGTGGTAGATTTGCACAACTGAATATCACACATCTATTAAAAAATGACATCATGAAATTTGCTAACAAATGGATGGAATTAGAAAAGATCATCCTTAGTGAGGTAACTCAGACCCAGAAAGACAAACATGGTATGTACTAACTTATAGGTGGATATTATCAATATAGTAAAAAAAAAAATCTACAGACCCAAAGACACTTATTAACAAGGAAGGCTCAAGGGAGGACATATGAATCTCACTATGAAGTGGAAACAGAACAGACATCACAGGTAGACAGAGGGAGAGCTCTGGATGGGGGTTGGGCATGGTAATAGGAGGGATCAGGTGGGGGAAGGATGGAGGGAGAGAGTACTGGGAAAGACAACTGGAATTAGGGGGCATCTCTGGGATGAGCTAGAAACCTAGTGCAATAGAAATTTTCAGGAATCTATGAGGGTGAAACTAGCTGAGATTCCTAGAAATGGGAGAAACAGATCCTGGACAGGTCATCTCCAGTAACCAGGCAAGACTTCCACTGGAAGGATTGTGGCTCTAACCCAGCCACCTAACCTCTGACTTCCAATTTTTCCCTGTCTACAAGATATGCTGGTGTAAAAGTAATGCAGAAATTATGGGAGTGGTCAATCAATGATTGTTTCAGCTTCAGTCCCATACTTTGATAGTGAGCCCAGGATCCAGGGGCTGCAAAGCCCAAACACCAAGAATAGAACAAAATATGACTGGCAAGAAGAAAAAAAGTCAATGAAATGATTCCTAATGATATTTTGCTATACTCATAGATCATTGCCTAGCCCAATTGTCATCAAAGAAGTTTCACCCAGGAGCTGATGGAAACAGATGCAGAGACCCACAGCCAAACATTAGGCAGAGCTTAGGGAATCCTGCAGAAGAGGGGAAGGAAGGATAATGAAAGCCAGAAGGGCCAAGGATATGACAGGAAAAACCCCAGAGACAACTGATCTGAGCTCATGAGGGCTCACAGACACTGAACCACCAACCAGAGAGATTGTATGGGACTGACCTGGGCCCTCTGTACATGTGTTGCAATTATGTGGCTTGGTCTTTCTGTGGGACTCCTAAAAGTGGAATCAAGGATTATCTCTGACTCTGTTGCTGGCTCTTGGTAACCTTTCCTCCCACTGGGTTGCCTACTCCAGCCTTAATAGGAGAGGAGGTACCTAGTTTTTTTTTTTTTTTTTTTTTGGTTTTTCGAGACAGGGTTTCTCTGTGTAGCTTTGTGCCTTTCCTGGATCTCACTTGGTAGCCCAGGCTGGCCTCGAACTCACAGAGATCCTCCTGCCTCTGCCTCCCGAGTGCTGGGATTAAAGGCGTGCACCACCAACGCCCGGCGGAGGTACCTAGTCTTGCTGCAAGTTAATATGACATGGCTGAATCATACACATGTAAGACTTCCACCTTTCTGAAGGGAAGTGAGAGGGAGTGGATGGAAGGGAAGAAGGAGGTTTGGTGTAAGTTTGGAGGTTTGGGAGAAGAAGAGGGAAGGAAGGGAAACTGTGATTGGGCTAGGAAATTTTTATGTATTTATGTATTGATAATAATAAAATATAAAATATAAAAAAGAAACATTTTAAAATATCCAATAAGCTTAACCATCAGGGAAACACCAACTAAAACTACTTTGAGATGTCACATTACCCAGTAATAACACAAAAACCAAACAGACAATATCAACAACAACAAAAACAAATTATGACAAAAGCTGACATGGGTGTGGAGAAAAGGGAACAGTTTTTCACTGCAGGTGGGAATCTACTATGAGAATTGGTGTGGAGGTTCTGGAAAAATCTGAAACTAGATCTACCAGATAATTCAGCTCTATCACCTTGGGAATATGCCCAAAACACTAGACATCTTGTTCCACAAATACTTGCTCAGCCATGTCTGTCACAGGTCTGTTCATAATCGGTAGAAAATTAAAACAAACTAGATGCCCATAAACTCATGAATGGATAATGGAGATATGGTGTATTTACACAATGGGATATTATTCAGCTGAAATTATAAAACACTCAGGTAAATGTATGGATTCATAGTCATTCTGAGGGAAGTAACAGACCCATAAAAATGGATGTTGCGTGTTTTCTCTCATTTGTGGGTGTTGGCCTTGAATATTCAATTATGTGAGTTTCATTTGGAATACCCATAGAATCAGGAACAGTTTTCAAGTGAGGGGAGACTGAATGCAATGATATGAAGACTGAAAGGGTAATAACAGAACATGATGAACTAAATTAGGATGTGTGATAGGACTCGATGTATAGGGGGGAATAGGTAGACTGATAAATAAGACTAAAAACCTTTCAGCTAACTTGAAAACTGCATACTACTATAGAAGTTTCCTAAAATACATAAATAAACAAACAAAAAGAATTAAGTTGGAGTTTCCAGATAATGGTGGTAACTGTAGCATGAATCTTAAAAGTTCTTATTAATAAAATCAGACCTGAACCGGGTATTGGGGTAAACACTGGAAGGTCAGAGAGACAGAATAAGCCACAGCTACCTCACCTCGCCGGATCCTCAGATGGTCTTGATTCTTCAGACTGGAGGCCTCTGAGTCCTCATCCAGAATGGGTCTCAGCTGAACTGCTGCTAGAAGCCTGAAAGCTTAACCAGGCCAAATGCTTCTCCAGGCCAAATGCCTCTCCAGGCCAAATGCTTCTAGTTTCTGGTCCTCAAGCCTTATATACCTTTCTGCTTTCTACCACCACTCCCTGGAATTAAAGGCTCGCTTTCTGGGATTAAAGGCGTGGGTCACCATGCCTGGCCATTTCCAAAGTGGCCTTGAACTCACAGAGATCCAGAGGGATTTCTGTCTCTGGAATACTAGGATTAAAGGCGTATGCTACCACTGCCTAACCTGTTTCATATTGTGGCTGTTCCGTCTCTGACCCCAGATAAGTTTATTAAGGTACACAATATTTTGGGGAACACAATACCACCACATGGTAACAATATGCTTACTAGATAACACAGGTTTTTTAATAAAAAGCCCATTAGTAACCAGTTTTGGGCCTGTTGGCATGTAAGGTCCCACAAACCTTCCAAACATTACAGGCTATTGCCAATTCTCTTCTTTATCCCCAGAGCTCTATGGTAAGACTTTATTGCTTAAGACAACATATACTTGAGACATAAAAATGGAGAAAGGAGCTGATAGTGACATGAAGCTTCATCCCTACTGGCATCTTTTGTAGTACTGGAAGGTCCTATCAATACTACCAGAAAAGAAAGATAGGCATCAATCTTACCCAGCTGTGAACCCTGAGAGATATAATAATGACTTGCCTGCCAAGACTTACCCACTTATGTAAGAGTAGGTTTAACATCATGGGAGTAAACAACTTCTTTATCATTGGTGTTAAGTTCTGCTCCTGAAAATGAAATCCATACCTAGCATCATTATCAGGCAAGAACCCATGGCTAAACAAGTTATAAACCTTAGGGGAGAATCTGCTAATATTAGTTTGCTAAGTGAATTTAGGATTAAGCTGATTCCTAATGAATTATCACCATTCAGAAAGGTCAATGGATAGCTCAACCCTCATTAGAGATGTTTCTGTTTGTAGTAGACAGTGATTAACAGAGGCACACTACTAGACAAGGCACAGAAAATAAGAAACTGAAAAACATTAAGCCCTAAATAGAACATTTTTGCTACAGCTCCACCTAAGTCTCAGTTGTCATTGCAGAAGAAGTGATGTAAAATATGTAACATCCAGAGGCATGAAGAGGATGTCTTCTGGACACCACAATGAAGTTGCACATATAAACTCAGAGCAGTCATTACAGCATACACAAGTCCTGTACAAGCCCAAGGCAACCAACATTATGGAATTAAGAGGGTGAGAACAGCTTAGAGTCCAACCCCTAGATGAGGCATTTTGAGTATTTGATAGCTGCCTGGAGAGGCAAGTTCAGTTTCCTTTAGTGGTATGAATCCTGGTAGATTAATCACATTTCAGAGGAGGCCTCACACTCAAGAAAATTTGGATAGCACAAGTGAGTTTGATGGTTTAAAAACAAAAAAAGAAACCCAGACTTGGGTGGGTAGTGAGGTGAGAGTGTGGAAGTTAGATATAGGAGGAGTTTGGGATATGGGTGTATATGACCAAAATACACTGTATACATATACTGAAAGATTTAATAAAAATGTTATTAAAATTCAAGCATCAATGGAATCAAAAATAAGCCAATGATACACTTCAAAGCTCTAGAAAAATAAGCTGCACTAAAACCTAATATGTGGCAAGAAATAATAAATTTAGATAAAAATAAATGACACAGAAACTAAATGAATAATACAGACTCAATAAAACAGAGTTTGGTTTTTAACAATATTGACAATATTGACAAACTCCTATGGCCCATGAGCCCTAAACTCTACACAAAAATCTATAGGTAACTAAGGAATGCTGAGAGTGGGAAACATTTTATTAATTATTAGTTTTCTTAGATTACTTAAGTTAATTACAGGTGTACTAGTCAGAGAAGTAAGAAGGATTTACTTCATTGTCTAATATGAGAAAAAATAGACTTTACTCCAATTAAGTTGATTTACTGCTTTCTTTGGAAAAATGGAATAATCAGTACTTAGGCTAATTGCACATTGCCCCAATATACTTTCTCAAAATTTGTACAAAAGCTTATTCAACACAAATATACATGCAGAGTTTCCTTTACATGATTACTTAGAATTTTATTAGAGATTCACGATTAATATTGTACCATTTATATAAGTATTCTAAATGATTTTTTTTAATTTTATAATTTAATTTTACATATCTGCCACGGATTCCCTTGTCCTTCCCCCTCCCCGTCCCCCGCCTCCCCCCAAGCCCACCCCCCATTCCCATCTCCTCCAGGGCAAAGGCTCCCCTGGGGATTGAGTTCAAACTGGTAAATTCAGTCCAGGCATGTCCAGTCCCCTCCTCTCAGGCTGAGCCAAGTGTCCCAGCATAAGCCCCAGGTTGCAAACAGCCAGCTCATGCACTGAGGACAGTTCCCAGTCCCACTGCTTGGATGCCTCCCAAACAGATCAAGCCAATCAACTGTCTCACCCATTCAGAGGGCCTGATCCAGTTGGGGGCTCCTCAGCTATTGGTTCATAGTTCATGAGTTTCCATTCGTTTGGCTATTTGTCCCTGTGATTTTCCAATCTTGGTCTCAACAATTCTCGCTCATACAAACCCTCCTCTTTCTCACCAATTGGACTCCTGGAGCTTCACCTGGGGCCTGGCCATAGATCTCTGCATCTGCTTCCCTCAGTCATTGGATGAGGTTTCTAGCACGACAATTAGGGTGTTTGGCCATCCTATCACCAGAATAGGTCAGTTCAGCCTTTCTCTCGACCGTTGCCAGTAGTCTATGGTGGAGGTATCTTTGTGGATTTCTGGGGACCTCTCTAGCACTTTGCTTCTTCCTATTCTCATGTGGTCTTCATTTATCATGGTTTCTTATTCCTTGTTCTCCCTTTCTGTTCTTGATCTAGCTGGGATCTCCTGCTCCACTAAGCTCTTTATCCCTCGACCCTTGCCCTTCATTACCCCCACTCACGTCCAGGTTGTTCATGTAGATCTCATCCATTTCTCTGTCACTGGCCTATCCCTGTGTCTTTCTTGGGGTCCTGTTTTCTAGGTAGCCTCGCTGGAGTTGCAGAAAATGGAAAGATCTCCCATGCTCAAGGATAGGCACGATTAACATAGTAAAAATGGCAATCTTACCAAAAGCTATCTACAGATTTAATGCAATCCTCATCAAAATACAACACAATTCTTCACAGACCTGGAAAGAATAATACTCAACTTCATATGGAAAAACAAAAAACCCAGGATAGCCAAAAGAATCCTGTACAATAAAACAACCTCTGGAGGCATCACGATCCCTGACTTCAAGCTCTACTATAGAGCTACAGTAATAAAAACAGCTTGGTACTGGCATAAAAACTGACTTGTGGACCAAAGGAATTGAATTGAAGACCCTGACATTAATCCGCACACCTATGAAAGTATTCTAAATTTTAAATCAATAATTTTTGTAGTAAGTTCACTTGTATAAGGTGTACAGTATAGCTCAGTGGTATATTGATTTCATAGCATGTGAGAAAAACTAAGGTCAATTTCCAATATTGTAAACAAATGTACTGTTTAGTAGTTGAAATTTTGGAAATATAGAAATCTCTTATATTGTAATTCTGTTTTTAAATTTTTAAATTATTTCTATTAGAAGAATTGATCCATAGATTTAATGATGCAACTCTGATAAATTTCCACTGACCATAGTGAACATGTAATTTTGAACTAGGATCAACTGTTTTATTATTTTGAATAAAATGTTACTTCTATCTGGGTGGCTAACAAGAACACAGTAACAAAAACAAATGTGTAGCAGTGACGGGCTGAATTAAAATATCACAGAGTATTATCATCTAAGGTCATTTAATTTTAAGGACTCTCTAGTCATTATTCAATATTTATACTTATTTACTTTAAGTTCATATCACATGCATTAACAGTGAGTTAATTCAGTACTCTTGGGAGAAAATAAGAATGGATCAGGTAAACAATACTGTGCCCTTCTTCATTCAATAGCATTATGGTTTATAGTTCAGAGCTCTATCTTTACAATAGAGATATGTGTTAAAATTACAATTTTAAATTTTTTTGAATCACATCAACTCATGTGTTTTATCTTTGTGATCATTAATGTAGCAATTAACACTCCAAGTAAAATTTTATTTATTTGTATAACTCAGAACTCAGACAAGAATAAAGCAGCAGCGTGGGTTGGTTCTGAGTGCTGAAGAAATAAGTGGAAAGATTCATGGAATTAATGAATGTAAGAATAATATAATACTACATCATGACTAATAGAAAATAAACAATAAGTAATTGTTAGTTACTATTCCCATTGGTGCCATTTTACTTATTAATTTGGTAAAATTGTTAATTAGATAATGGTTTACATTTATCAAAATTATTGGAACCTCAATGCATAATCAGTTTATTGAGATACAATGAACTTACTTATATAAATTTAACTTCTATTTTTGTACTAGAAATTAGTTAATATACAAAACTGCAGAAAGAAGAGCTACAGAGCAACTAATACTGAAGGATATTTTTCCAGCTTTGCTTCTGGCTCTCACGATTGTTGAAAATTTTTCTGTGATTATTTTCTCTTGCATGCCATGTTCTTCCTTTCATGAGTCATCTCAAGTATGGATTTGAAATTAAGTTTAATGTATTTTAATATATTGTAAAAGCTGTAAAATGATAAGTCATGAACTTTAAAAATGTTTTTCAAGTGAGAGAAGATGCTTGTCTTATGAAAAAAGACAACAATATAGCTTTTACACTTATTTATATTCCTGCCTACAAGTTGTGTTTATGCAATAATGGCACAAAGCTTGTGGGAGTAACCAATCAATATCTGATTATATTTAAAGTCTACTCCATGAGTTATAACACATCTCAGACACTGCTTGGGCAGCCAATAACCTGAGAGTAGACAGGTCATGGACCTATTGGAAAACCAAATACTATTTCTCTGATAAAGGAAGGTAGCAATAAAACGACTCCTAAGGAAATTCTGCTGTACGCATAGGTCACTGTGTTGCTTACCTACCACCAGAGAAGCTTCTTCCTGTAGTAGAAGTGGATGAATACAGAGAACTACAGCCAGACAATGTACAGAGAGTGTAGAAGTACCCATCTTCAAGAAATCACAAGGCCTTGGGTACCCAGACATCTACAGCAGAAGGAAAGAACCTATTGGCACCAATATACACGGGGTAATATATCACTGCCTAACATCTATATCTCTTTAACTCTAGAAAAGTTGTGGTCCTGATTTAATTCTAAATCAAGCTGGTTTTGGAGCTGGAATGTGGCTCTCTCCTTCTCTAAACTCAAACATATTGCTAAAAAAAATCAGGAGATTCTGTCTCATATTGGAAGAGCCAACTGGTGTGGGACAGAAGAAAATCAATAATTTAGGGACCATTGTTGTCTAGATTCTATTTTTCCCATGCTTGTCCTGGCTTTCAAAGAATTCTTTCTCTACCCAGAATAAATCCAAATTTTCCATATTGATATGAAAAATGTTCAAGTTTTGCATAATAAAAACTAAATCTTTCCAATAGCAATCTCTGAAGTCTCCAGAAGAAAGATGGGGCCCCACAATAATGACTCTACCCAGTCTAGAATGATGCCATGGAACTCATGAACATTACTCAGTGATCAACCTTGGACTGAAAACTTTCCAGGACAGTTCCAATATGAGAAGGTCCATCATATTACACTTCTAGCCAGAATCTCAGACAACCTTACCCTCAGAATCTCAGACAATTGAGACCTAATTATCTGAGTTTTCTTACAGGAACCCACAGAAATACTGTTGTCCCCTAAAGAGCAGGAAGCAATTCTCAGAAAACAATGCCCTTTCTCCCAAAGGTTTCATGTTTCTCAGGTTTATGGATGATAATTATAGGGTTAGGGGTGGAAGAAAATATTCGGTTCAGTATTCTCCTTAAGAAAAGAAAATGGGGGGTGGAGCTGGAGAGATGGCTCAGAGGTTAAGAGCACTGACTGCTCTTCCAGAGGTCCTGAGTTCAGTTCCCAGCAACCACATGGTGGCTCACAGCCATCTGTAATGAGATCTGGTGCCCTCTTCTGGCCTGCAGTCATACATGCTGTATACATAATAAATAAATAAATCTTAAAAAAAAAGAAGTGTTGTGGAATATTACTTTAAAAAAAAGAAAAGAAAATGGGAATAGATAGGTATGTGATATTAAGGTATTGTATTTACTAGTAAACTAATTTAGTAAAATATCAGCCTTAAATAATTTGTACTGTTATGGATTCTTGTATATTGATACAAATGCAAGCTATTTTTATATTCCTATTTAAGATAATTTGTATAGATACAAACACAGAAATATATTTGTTGTAATGTGCATATATATTTACACCTATTTGAAATATTTTGTATATTGATACAAATGTAAAATTATATTTGTCATACTGTATGTATGTTCTACCTTTATTTAGGATATATATGTTGATACACATATAGGATTGTTGTCATATTGCATACTACACTATATATTTCTACCTCAGTTTAAGAAATTTTTATATATTTTCACGATTTTGAGGTCATTATCCTTTTAATGTACATTTGTTTACAGACTGTTTACCTTATCTATATGAAGCCTTTGTCCTTCGCTTATTTAGGTAGATAAGACTTATAGATTTATAGTCACCCATGCTTGTCATCGCTACACTTATGTTAGTTAGGTTCTCCAGATTTACAGACACATATATCAGATGGACAGGTAATCTTCAAACACTTCATAGACTTAGAGAATATGGCATTTAAATAACTGAGAATTCTGCTGATGTGAGACATGATTGCTCCTGGCAGCACCGATCTGATCCCAAGAGAATGTTGGGCTTTTAAGACACTCTATTTGGAAGTTTGTCTTCTTCCTGTTGCATAATGACCTGCTGGGCAAAGAACTGCCCTTACCTCAACTGCTGATAATACAAATGCTGTCCTGGACGAGCAGGACACAAGGAAAAGTGACTACTGAACTCTGCCAAGACAGGGTAAGATGGTCTTTCAAGATTCCTACTTCTGAAAATGGTCTGTCAGATATTCTAGGCCTGTTAGCCAAATTGGATGCACCTATACTCATACAATAAATATGTAAATAACTGAATACACACATGACAATAAAAATGACTATTTGAAGCCATCTATCCAACTCGTTAATATTTGAAGTAATTTATACTAAGGTTTACAAATGTTATTTCTGTGATGACTTTACGGTAATCATATTACAGCACAAGTTGTTAATACATACTAAGCCCTGTTAGTTTCTATTATTTATCTGTCATATTGCTTCATCACACTTATTTACCCAAAATGTGAAGACTACTGAAGACTGTATGTTAAAATCCATTTCAATGAAGAGCTAATAGACTATTCCAAGAGTAACAATGCAGTTAAGTACTAATAAAAATGATTCTGTTTTCAAGATCTCCATGTAATTACAACATCTGAACATTTGACTATTGGAACTTTAATTCTTATGAAATCATCCAATGCTTCCAAAGTGTATTTTTAAGCTTTTTTTTTTAATGAAATAGGGATAAAACTAAAAATTTAACAGAACATAAAATGAAAGTAACTATTGAAATAGTGGTAAAACTAAAAATCAAGCAGAGTCTAAGATGAAAGTAACTATTGAACTACAAAATCATGAAGCAATCACTAACACTAAAGTTGACTACAGAGTTTATAATTTGAAATGTTTTATGAATTACTCCATTTCAAGAAATAATACAGCAAATATAGAATATTGAAACTCCAGACATATTAGAAATTTGTGAAATAAGTGAAATGTAGAACAATGGCACTCAGAATATAATTTATTATTCCAAGTTGATACTGCTTTCTTCACAATAAATCAGAGACTCTCATTAATAAGCAACAGAGTATATAGACTAGGAAACACCCCAGAAATTGACAGTGTAGAATGTGGCTTTATACACATTACCCCATTTATGTTTTACTAAATCTGATATAGCAGTATTGATTTTATTTTACACATGAGAATTCAAAGTGCCATAACTTGTTGAAAGGCACAAGAGACATTTACTATTGACATTGTTAAAATGAATAAATACTACATGCTCAACATTATCTCTGATTTTATCTTTATTTCCATCTTTATCTTTTCTAGGTTAGGCCATGTGGATGCACAATAAATAGGGAAATAACTAACTGAAGTTGTAGTCCCAATTATGTTAAGTTTTTGTAGATAGAATCAGATCTAGTAAAACTTTCAGTCACATCTCAGGATTCCAGTACAGGTCATTTAGAATAATTTTGTTTACAATCTAATATATGTTAATCCAATTCTTTGTAGTTATCTTAATATAGTTCTCCAGTATGAAATTTTCTTGTAATTGCAATATGTAACTCCACTGTTGTGCTGATATATTGTGTACCCTAATAAAGCTTGCTAGAAGATCAGAGGACAGAACAAGCCAGTAGATTAAACACAGAGGTCAGGCAGTGGAGGCACACACCTTTAATCCTAGAACTTGGGAGGTAGAGATCTATCTGGATCTCTGTGAGTTCAAAGCCACCCTGGACTACATGAGATTGACTCAGTCTAGTAGAGAAAACAGTCAGGCTGTGGTGGCACACACTTTTAATCTCAGTACTTGGGAGTCACACGCCTTTAATCCCAGCACTAGGAAGGAAGTGATGTGGCTAGGTAGAGAAAGGTATATAAGGCATGAGGAGACAGTAACTAAAGACTTATAACTGAAGCCTTTTCAGCTGGAGGCCTTTCAGCTGAGGACCCAGAGGCTTGCAGTCTGAGGATAGGATCTCACCTTCTATTCGGCCTGAAGATTCTGTAGTGGGGAGAAATTTCTCTAGCGGCTTGTTCCTTTGTTTCTCTGAACTTTCAGCATTTATTCCAATATCTGGCTCCAAGTTTTTATTATAAGACCATTTTAGGATTCACACAACATAATGTAATTATATAAATCAGTTAAAAATACACTTAACTATGTCAATGGCTGAGAAGAGAGCAAGAATCTGTTGACTTCAGCAAATATCTCTCTAGTAGTTTGTCTAGTCCAAAGTGGTGAGCCCAGTACACATGTACCTATGAGCAATGCTGAATGGATATAAATCAATGTGTGTGTGTGTGTATATATGTGTGTGTGTGTGTGTGTGTGTGTGTGTGTGTGTGTGTGTGTACATATACACACTTGTATATGCAGGTAACTATAATAAATCAAATTGTAGAAGGGAAGAACAGGGTATGAGAATGATGTGGATGCAGTATTCACAAATGACATTCTCAAAAATTGTTTTAAAAAGAAAGACACTGTGTACATTTATCAGTCTTCAATTCAATACCAATGTGATCAATAATTATATTTTTACATTTCAATATTATTAGTCAATTCCAATTTTGAATGAGATTTTATATTCTAAAAATTCATTTTCTTTAACAAAAATTTCAAACTATAACCAAACCCATTCCTGTTTTTACCTAAGAAAACAAGATTGAAACTTACCTTCTATATATACCTCAGAACAAAACATATAGAGGAATTTACTTTGTTTTTCTAAGACTAATGTTTTTGAGGGGCCACCAATTAAAAAGATTTAATGATAAATGTTTTCCTCAATGAGTTTACTAAAACATTCTAATCCCTCCTTGTGTTGATAATAAAATATTATTCCATGGCTCTTTAGATCTATCCATTCACAGTATCACCATCAATCAAACACATCAAGATATTGGCAACATTCTTCCATCATTGAATAAAATTTGAATTGACCTTACAATTCTGTCACATATATCTGTTGCCCTTGAGATAAATAGTGGTGTGTGTGTTTGTGTGCCTATGCATATCAAACAATGTTCAAATGCCTCCCAAAGCTCATTTATTGGCAGTTTGTTTACCAACTAATAACACTGTTAGAAGGTGTGGATCTTCTAAGAGACGGCCCTAATTAGAGGAAGTGTAATATGTTTGTGAACTCAAGCTTGTTAAGAGCCCATTGTCTTTATTCTCTCTCTGCTTCCTACTCTGTGAATGGCTTTTTTTCCCTGTATTTTGCTTTACCCTATAACAAAGTCAAACCAGCATAGTCTCAAAAATACGATCATGATAAATCCTCAGAACATTTAATAAATTTATTTTTAAAAATGCTTTTTGAAATTAACACACAAACACATGTATAAATTGAAAGGGCCATGATAATCTGTATCTTGCTTTGTTTTGAGTGCACAATTTCCCTAAGAGATCATAAGTGAATATTTGTATATCCGTGATGTGGGGGGGGGGGGTATAAGAGAAAAAAACCCCAGAGTTAGCAAATGAATATTTTATTTTGCTGAGTAAAATACAGAATCTACAAATAAATGGTAACAGATTTTTGTACTTCAGGAACAAAAGGTCAAGAGGAAACTATCTAGATATTGCAACAGATAATTAGAATAATGCTTAGGAGCAAATAAAAGATCACATGTCCTAGCAATCAGGCAGCCAATAAGAGTTACATATATTTTTTGATATTATAATTATTATAAGTCGCAGAAATAAGCAAAGTACTCAAAATAGGAAAATAAATGAAATACATAACATAATTTTCATATATGACATAGACTGCTACGTGTGTAATTAAAAATGTGCTCATCTCTAATCAACCAATTACAGAAATGATTAATTAGGCATATATGCATATATAGAGAGATATAGATTATGAGTAAAGATATATATTGTTAAGAATTCTCTTTACCTTCACATTTCATCTGAATTTCATCATGAGTCCTATGTGTCAAGGATGTCAATGTAATTCCCAAAACTCTATGTTTATTCCAAATATAATAAAGTCCTTGTATAACTGTATTCTATGTGATAATTTTTTGACATGGAAAAATTAGAGAGAGAGAGAGAGAGAGAGAGAGAGAGAGAGAGAGAGAGAGAGAGAGAAAGAGAGAGAGAAAGAGAGGACAAAGACAAATATGATGATGAAAGTGATGGAGAAACTTTTACTTTCTTATTCGTTATACTTTCACATTTTGAAGAGTCATTAACAATTTTACCTATGTATATGAAGCCAAGTTTAAATAAAGTATCAAGTCATCAAAAGCCATGCTTTTAGACAGGCATTTCTTTATGTATTCTTTTAAGCCTTCAAAAAGAGCTTTAAATTGTTAGCAGATTCCAAACTGCACCACTTCAAATTAAAGCAGAACCAATTAAGCTAAAATGCAAAGTTAATCCAAAAATATAATTAGCATCTGGAAGAAGATACTTTATAAGCAAGAGATCTTAACAAATGACACACTAGAAATATATACAGAGAGGAGTGGTATATTGGCCAGGGAAGTAAGCGCAGTAGCACTGCATGGCTCTATATAAATATCAAAATAGATAGACTGTGCTTTTCTTTCTTTTTTATTCATTTTAAAACCCTGTATTTAAAACTTGCTACATTTTGACCCATTTATATGTCCATGTATTTCTGGATCTTTGAAAATGTATTTTTAAATATACATGTGTCAGGTTACTGATTTTGAGGTCAATCTATTATAAAATAGGTTACTGAAAATAGTAGTATGGTTGTATGAAGAAGAGGAAGAGTGAGTAGAAGACAGAGAAGGAAAAGGATATACAGAAGAAGCAGGAGGCGGAGGAGGAGAGTTAGAAAATACAAAAATGACATCAGCAACAAAAACAATGAAAATAAAATTATAGCATCTAAAGAATTGACTTTTAAGATTAATTAAAACAAGATTCTTATCCAACTCCTACCATGTTTAAATCCACACAGCATAAGTTTGAATGTCAGAAAAATAATTATTGTGTAAAACATTATTTTATAGGGCCCATCAGATGGCTCAGCAGTTAAATGAGACTTGCTGCCAAACCTGAAGAACCTTAGTTTGATTCACAGGACCCACATGGTGGAAGTGGAAAATTGACTCCTGCAAGTTTTCTCTGACTTCCGTATTTGTGATGTAGCATACACATGAACACACAACACACACACACACACACACACACACACACACACACACACACAAATACACACAGAGAAAGACAGAAAGAGACAGGGAGAGACAGAAAGAAAGAGAGAGTCATAGAGAATCAATCAATCAATCAATCAATCAATATGCTGGAAACAAGCTTCCTAATTATGTTCATAAATGAAGTATCCAAACACACATGTATCACTTAATTTCTTTGGCTGCTTTCTTCAACTCTGAAAAATGAACAGAATGAGTATAACAATCTTTCAAGGTTTGTAAAGAGTTGTAGATATGTAATAAGTATATTTAATGTGTAATTCTATGGACCTTGTTGCTTCAGTGTCAATACAAATTTTTTTCTCATCAATTTCATTCTGTGTTGATTAAGATACATTGAACATATGTCCATATATAGTATAATTCTGGTAACTAAGGATCAGGGTCCATTTTCTGATAAATTAATATTAATATGCTCGGAATATATATTTTGTGTTTCTTTTCTAACTAAATATTTTATTGCTGAGGTTTCACACATGTATATAGAATTTTGATCAAATATAGTACTCAATACCTTCCCTCCAATTCATTTCATATGCTTCACAAATTATTCTCCAGATTTCATGTGCTTTGCTTTATACTAAACTCACTGAATTTTGACTGTAAGTGCAGTGGTATAGGACCATACACTAAAGCATATGTAACATCTTCATGGTTGTATTCCTAAAGAAAACTGACTCTTGTCCCTCCAACAGGAATCAACTCATAATAACCCTTCAACTACGGGGTGGGAATTCATGAGCCCTTCTCCCATTCATGCTGGAAATTTGGCTGATTTGATCTCATTTGGATCTTGTGCAACTTGTAAAACTGTTCTGAGTTTACATGTACTACAGCCCTGTCTGTGCATGTCCACTATTTCTGACTCTAGCAATCTTTCCACAATGATGCCTGGGCTATTGCATGATAGAGTGTGATATAAATGCCCCATTTAGGACTAAGCACCACAGTCTCTTCTTGTCTGCACCTTGGCCAGTTAGGGTCTTCTATATTATTCACCATATAGATCAAATAGAAATTTCTTTGATGAAGTCTGAGAACGAAACTAACCTATGACTACTACCATAAGTTATAAAGAACAATTTTAATATTATATCTATTAGCAAAATATAGTATTAAGTTCTCCCTTATGACTTAGACAACCATAGGTTTGGCCCAGTTAATAGTATGGGCCAAGAATTGCATCTTGTTAGTGTGCCTTAAGTCCAACAGAAAGTAATTGGTTATTAACAAAATATTCAGCCAGTGTACTTTCCAGGACTGTTGTTATTAAAATATAGAGCATCTGCAGCTGAGTAAGAGTTTTAGATGCTTTTCTTCTCCAGTTGTATACATAACAACTTCTAATACCATGAAAGGTAGTCAGTAGGGATGATGTTTCCAGGTTAGTAACAGCTTAATATCTCCATGTCCACCCTATGATTCTAGCAGGTAGTTTTTTCTCCAGTAGGGTCTTACTCTCAAGTTCTTCAAAGTAAATGAGAACAAATGACAGTAAGTAGTTTATAATGTTTGAGGAGGAACATCTATGAGATCCCACTTGACCAACAACTCCAAGATACTAATATTTATTAAAAGACCATGTATGATTCAAACAACAATTGTATCTGTGACTAGCATTGCACATATACTTTAGAGTAACTCCATTTAAATCCTTTTGTGTATGCATATATGTATGTTTTGTTAATCTACAGTAATGTCCTTCTTACACTTAGTCCTATTACTCACACACACATACACACACATGTAAGACTTCCTGAACTATTATTATCCTTTACCCCTTCATATCATCTGTGTTTTATCCTGCTTCATTTGAAATTATCTCCCAAATTCCCTCACTTAGTTTGCTGATATCTACAGGCATTCCAATTTAAACATACATATCAAAAGATGTAAAGCTAGCATCTATATAAGAAGAAGAATATGTGGCATTTTCTATCTGGGTCTGTATTAGCTTACTGAGGTTTATGATTTCAAGCTCCAACTATTTACCTGAGAATTTCCAAATTTTATTTTCCTTTATATTTGAATAATATTACATTGTGCACATGTATCACATTTTCATTATCCATTCATCATTTAATAGATATATATGCTGTTTCTGTTTTCTGGTGTTGTGGTTAAACCTGCAATGAATATGGATTATATCTCTGTAGTAAGATGAAGAGTCATGTGGGAATATGTCCAAGAGTATTGCAGGAAACATATTTGTAAATAACAAAGGCTGTATGTGAAAAATCTCAAAGCTGACAACATACTAAATAGAGAAAAAAGTTAAGCAATCCCATCAAAAATCGCCATTCCTTTTTCCTACAGTACTTCAAGTACTAGCAGAGAAATAAGACAATATAAGTAAATTACAGTGAAATAAATAGAAAAAAGAAGTCAAATTTCCTTATTTGAAGATGATATGATTTAATACATAAGAGATTCCAAATTTCTTTATAATAAAATATCTAGAAATGATCAAAAATTTAAGCAAAGTGGTAGGTCATAATATAAACTTAATGAAAATCAGTAGCCTTACTATATAATAAACATATTGAAAAAGATTATAAAATCAATTTCCATTCACAATAGTTTCAAAAACTAAACTAAACAGAGTTGAAAGACTATATCTCTTAATGAAGAGACTGAGGAAGACACTGGAAGACAGAAAGGCTTGTGAATTAGAAAAATCAATGTTGTGAAAATGAACATTGAAAGCAACTTAAAGATTTAATTTAACCCTAATTGAAATTCTTCTGACATTCCTCAAAGAAATAGAGAAAACAATCATAAAATTCATATATGACAACATAAGATTCTGGATCACTAAAACAATACTGAGTGCTAGGATTAAAGGTGTGTGCCTGCCGGGCAGTGGTGGTGCATGCCTTTAATTCCAGCTCTCGGGAGGCAGAGGCAGGCAGATCTCTGTGAGTTGGAGGCCAGCCTGGAATACAGAGTGAGATCCAGGACAGGCAACAAAAACAAAAAAAAAAACCCTAAAAAAAAAAACCTCAAAAAACAAAAAAAAAAAAAAAAAAAGTGTGTTCCACCACTGCCTGGCCTCTATGTTTAATATAATGGCTTATTCTGTTCTCTGATCCTCAGGCAAGCTTTATTATGGTACAAAATATATTACCACAAGAAAATAAAATTTCCATGATGTTCACATCACTATAATCGTCTAATATTTAAAAAAGATATCAAAGATACATATTGGAGAAAGGCTAGCATCATCTACAAATGATGATCCTGGTATATGCAAAAAGGGTATTTCACAAAATTCAACATTCCTTCAACATAAAATTTCAAGGTCAGAGGCCTTTTCTGCATATATTGAGATTACTATAGATTTTGGTCTTTAAATCCACGTAATTTTTGTTTTACATCTATTGGCTGATATATGTTAAAGTATCCCTGCATCTCTGGAATAAAGCCAACTTGATCATGGTGGATTGTATTTTTTCATATATCACTGAATTCACTTTGCAAGCACTTTTTTGAGGATTTTTGCATCAATTTTCATCAGAGTTATGGGCAGGTAAACCTTTTGTTGTATTTTTATTTAGTTTTGTGCAGTAGAGAGTAGTACTGACTTCATACAGACTTTGGGGGTGTTTCTTCTGATTCTATTTCATGGAATAATTTTAGACATATTGATTGTAGATCATTTTCTATTTGTGTTGTATTTTCACCTGTTTGGTGTATTAGAGTAATACTACCTGTGTAGAAGGATTTGCAGAGTTTCTAACAAAAACCAAGAGTTAGGTATGAGGAACCCCTCCTTGAATTGTTGGTTAGGGTACTTGATTTGAAGTGACTCCCAAATAAGATAGGCTATTATTTCAATTTCTCTATGTTGCCTTCCAGACTTGAAATTAATATCCTAATGCTAAAAATAACCACACTCATTAGACAGGGGTCTTCTTGGAGAAAGCAAGCTGAAGCAATCATATAAGCTTCCTCCTTGAGTAATAACTCTCCTTGTATCAGAAAGTACAATTAAAGTTACCAAGGTAGAAAAGCCATCAATAATTCCTACCAAGCTGTAAATGCTGCAAAACACAAATGTCCAATATAACAAGATGTCTGTCGGGGTACAATACTGGTGCTTTTATGCCTGTATAACAAACAGCTATCTATCTGGACTTAAGGCCCATTCAACAAGAGGGAATTTATGACTGGTACTAAAAATGTATCAAACTACCTGTGGCTAGAAAGGTCATGGACCATAGAGGAGACTCTACTGCTGCCACTTTCTCAAACCAGTGTCATTTCTAACTGCATTGTTAATTCTTATCCTACACCTACAGAAAATTGTAGCTCTAAGTCCTCAACAAAGAAGCTTCCTTTTACAGCAGGCAGAGACAATTACAGAAATGTAATGTACAACCAGGCAAAAGAACTACTGCAGAGAACAACTACCTACCAAGAGCCCAGCCCCAGTTGATAGATCCACAGATTAATTTCTATACCTGAGCTTCAGTGAACATGTCAGAATAGGGCATGGAAAATATTGAGTCAGGGGACCAGGAAGTCTTCAGTGAGATAATCTTTTATATGTGTTACAGGAAAGCTACACCCACGAACTCTTAAAAGGCCCTTAATTTTAGAGGAAATGCAGGAACACAGGAACACTGGTGGAGTTGCAAGGGAAAGCAGGAGGGCTGGAAATGATGTATAAACAGTACTTACATATTAAAATATCAAAAAATTAATCTCAAGAAGAAGGAAAATGCAGGGCATTTTTGGGGTTCATGTGTAAACAGAAAAGGCAAAAGACTTTAGGGATACCTAAGCTAGTATTTTGGGGTTTTATTCTACTACGTATTGAGCACTATGAAGGAAAGAAAGATTCTTTTTTCATGTAGGCACAGCCCTTAGCAGAAGGCATGGCACAGAACAATTCTTTAATACATGTATTCAATGTATAAGTGAGTGGGTATGCCATGACAATAGGTTGCATATTGAGTAGAAGAGGACATTTCATTTGTCTATCAATAAAGCCTTAGCACTAGATGTTAGTTGGAAGATCAATTGGTCCCTTTTCCACTGAGCCCAAACATGAGTGAGAATAGAAATTCATACCTAGGTAGCATAGTATAGAAAGGTATACTTCGCTTTGGATCACAATATTTTTTTCTGTCCTTTTGAAGAGAATAATGGGCTTGGAAATATTATGTCTGAACTTCTATAAAAGAAAGAATCTGGAAACCTATTTTGTGTAGACAATCTAAAGTCAATGTAAGCATCAGATCTTCTCTGTGTTACCCCATCTAACACAAATGCAGGTAACTTTCTCCTTTCTTCTCTATCAGAAACTCATAAAATAGCATTTATCACATTACTGTAATTACGTTTCCCCCACTAAATTTTGAGTATCTCTAGAGGAGTAAAATTTGAGGTTCTATTTTAGTTTGTGTCTCAAAGGCATAACAAGTAACACTGTAAATTGATGAATAATAAGATATCCATCAGTAGGAATTAGTCTAATTAACCCATCACTAGTCATTTCCAGGGATTAGAAATTGGCCCAAGGGAGGCAAGTGCACCACTAAGGAGCTTGTGATGGGTGAAAGAGAGGAAATGAGAGGATAATGAAAAGAGCTTTCAACTGGAAAATGGGAGAACTAGTTTCCTGCTTTTTCTCCAGCACATGCCAGCTGCAAGATTTGGTCACCTAAGTAATATGATGTTTCTAATTTGTTTATTCATTAAATGTTGAGGGGGAACTAAATGATTTCTGGAAAAACAATCTTTCCTGACAGTTAACTTGATTTTTTAAATGCAAAGGAAAAAACTGTTAACTGTTTGAAAGGAAAAGATGATTACAGTTTTAAATTAATATGAATAAATGAATATGTAGATACTCATCTTATAATTTTTAAGTTTCATGGGTCAAGTATGAAATATTGCCAAAATTTGTAGTAAATAATCTGGTTTCATTAGTCAACACCAATCTCCATTTTCAGGTAGTCATTTAGAAATTCACGTTATTATGTCATGTGATAGAGACTAAATGCCTGAGGTATTTGAACATCTGGTTTATTTGGTAGGTTTTCCACATTGTAATGTTTTCAGAGATTCTACTAAACTCTGAGAAAAGAAATGACAGTAAATGCTGTTGAGGATATGGGGAAATGGAAAAACTTCTTTTGCTATTGAAAGAACTGTAAACTGGTATAGCTACTATGGAAATATGGGTAGATGTTCTTTGAAATCTAGAAAAAACTCTACTGGGTGAGTACATTGTACCACTCCTGGTCATATGCCCAAATGACTTTATAGACTAATATATAGATAGTTGCTAATCCATGCTTATTGGTGCTCTATTTACAATGATTAGAGAATAGAAGCCTCATAGATGCCATCAGCGGGTGAATCGATATTGAAAATGTGATACATATACACAAAGAGTATTTAATTAGCAGTAAAGAAAACCATTCTAGGGAGGTCATAGGTCATAGGGTATAATAACCTGCCATTGTTGATCTGCTAAATCATCATGCTGTCAAACTGTCTTCTAAATACATATAGTTGAACCCCTAGACCTGGACTACTCTTTAGCCTTGGTCAAAGTATCTACATTTAGAAGTGGGTAGGAATCAACTGAAAGATGCATAACTGGACATCGTACTGAGAATATAAACTGGATATTAAGCTCTAAATTGGACATCTTAAGTAAGTCCCTACCACCACTACCACTATCACCAAAAAGGCTCATGGAACATAACAGAAAAGAAACTCAAAACTAAAAGAGGAATTATTATCAAAGATTCAAATAAGTCAAAACATAGCAGTGTCTACTGAATTAGTGCCCTTTGTGATGGGGTATGTGTAGCTAGAGTTTTCCTACCGGGCCCACAGTCAGGACAAATCTCTC
>CABHPR010152356.1:0-23617 GCA_902168415.1 Peromyscus melanophrys | reverse complement strand
CATTGACCAATAAGCAACATGTTTGACATACAGACCATCCCACAGCAGGTATGTGTGTATAAGAGTGTTCAGTTATTCATGGCTCTGTGGAGGCTAAAAGTCGATTTAAGGTGCTTTCTGCTATTACTCTCCATTTTGTTTTTTTTTATGCAAACCCTTTCATTGCTTGCTATTTTCAGCTAGACTGGTAGCTTGTGGGACCCTAAGATCTGCCTATCTCCATCTCTCCCCCCCAGTGCTGGAGTTATAGAATTATGCTGCCACATAGGCATGGTGCCATACAGGTTTTTATGGAAGAACTGGGATTCTGAATGCAGGTCCCCCTGCTTGCTTAACAGTCAGTGAGCCATCTCCCTAGAAGTATAGACATGATCAGTGCATTGAAGGTGGTATTTGTAACAAAGTGGATACTTTAGTTGAGAAAGAAAAGTTAAAATTCAAAGGACATTATAATATAGCTTTTGTTTTATAGACTTTTAGACCTTTAGCTTAGACTACTAACTAGGAAGATTATTTTTCATGCCATTTTTATCATTTAAAATCTGTTCTATCAGGGTATAAGTAATTTGATAGATGAAATGGGAAAAAGGAGGCTTCTTAGAGAAGTATAGGGAGGTAAATACAGAAGAAGAGGGAGGAAGGTAAAAATAATAGAAGTATATAATACAGGATATTATGGTGTTCCCTACAAGAATCTAATTAAAACCTATAGGATCTAATAAGGAAAGGGGGAAAGGGAGACACTCCTTAGGGAAGGGAAGGATAAATACAGGAGGAAGGAACTGGATAAAATTAGTGATCAAGAAGTCTGAAAAATCCACAAGGAATCATACTACTATTTACTACAAAAACTATAATACCCATAGTTGCATGTATAAACATATATATATATATATATATATATATATAGTTTTAATTATTTTTTTCTAAGTTGGATGATGATGCTCCCTCCAAGTTCCAAATACCACCTAACGGAAACCACAATACCAGGCATAAGAAGCCTGCTTTTGAGTTAATAGTCAGGGATGTCCAAGAAATTCTGAAAATATATAACCTATTTCTCTTGCCCTTGGAAGGTAAGTCCCTATTACTAATACCATGCACTCCAGAAATGGTGCCCAGAGACACTTTAACTGGAATTGACTTGAACACCCCTTCCCTGAGAATTAATTTTCATGGTACCAGAGGAGGTAGTTATCCAACAAGCCTACATAGCTGTAACACCTATTTGCCACACTAATGACTAGTATGGCATGCATGATAACCCTAATGGGTACATTAATGGCATGATTACCTTCTCAATAATCAACAGCTCTCTAACTGGCCTTAAAACCTGTTCAATAAAAGGGATGATATGCCTATTATTGAAAACTAAGCTCTCTACTCAATATTGGTGGTCATGGTTATTAGAGGAGAGTCCCCCACCACTTAATTATAAATCGTCACAATACCTAAAAGCAAACTATAAACATTTGTACTAATACCCACAGATAAATGTAGTCTTTACTTCTCTTCAAGAAAACTTCTCTTTGCAACAGATGAAAACTGCTACAGAAAACCACACCCAATCAAAAGGCAGAGTTGTGGAGCCAAGTCCTACTGGATACATCTGTAAAACATTTCCACACTTAAGGTTCTCAGAATTTTGTGGAAAAGTAGAAAGATCATAAGAATCAAAGAATCTGGGCACTTTCTGTGTGTTTGTATGTCCTAGTAAAGTCCGAAGCTATACCCATAGAAGTCTCACCAACATGACCACCCAAATGTTATCTAAACAAAGATGACACCAATGGATATACCAAACTGGAAGAGAAAAACCCACAATGCCCCAGCACTACACGTAGAAACATTGGCAAATGAGGAAAACTGTGAGAGGGAGATGTAGTCATCCCCAAGGAAGAACACACCAACTGGGTGCCAAATGACAAATGTTTAACCCTGAAAACGTATGTATACATATATGCATGCAATAGGAATTAGTCAAAAAGAGGTCTTGAACTTGAAGAAGAGTTATATGGGAAAATTTGAATGGAAGAAAGAGAAGAGAAAGTTAACTTCACAAGACCTGAAAAATATCAATGCACTCAAAATTTTAGCATAATTGTGGGAGATGATCTACAAACTTCATCCGATACTCAGGAGCTACTAGTATTGAATAGCTACTGGGGAGGGAATGGAGAGGGAATCATTCCTTTTTGATGGTAGGGCCACTGGCAGGTTTCTCATGTTTCAAGGGATGGCCCCATAATAATGTATGTAGGGGCATCAGTAACTACATTTTGTGGGTTATTAAGAAAATAAAACAGATGAATCTAGAGAGAAGGTTTGTTAAAGAAATACGAAAGGATTTATGAGAGAAAATTAGGAGTAGATATGAATACATTTAAAAGTATAATAAAAACACTCAATTGGGTGCCATAATATGTGCAAATGATGTGACTGAGTGAAGGACAGTAATGAACATGGTTGAGCATGTCATAGGATGAAACATCCTTTGGGTATCTGACCAAGAGTGGTATAGATGGTTCTAGAGATAGACCAATTCTCATTTTCTTGAGGAACTAACATACCGATTTTCATAACGGCTGTGCAAGTTTAGACTCACACCTGGAGGCCTTGTTTCCTTGGTATAGTAGTTTGAAAGCAATTGACCCCATAAGCTCATAGGGAGTGGCACTAATAGGAGGTATGGCTTTCATGGAGTAGGTATGGCCTTGTTGGAGGAAATGTGTCACTGTGGGGATAAGCTTTGAAGTCTTACATATGCTTAAGCCTTGCCCAGTGTCTCAGACTACCTCCATTTGCCTGTGGGTCAAGATGTAAGAACTCTCAGCTCCTCCAGCGCCATGTCTACCTGCATGTTGTCTTGTTTCCCACCATGATGATAATGGACTAAACTGAAACTGTAAGTGAACCACCCCAGTTAAATGTTTTCCTTTATAAGAATTGCCATGGTCATGGTGTCTTTTCACAGCAAAAGAAATCCTAATTATGACACTTGATGTCGCCCACATCTCTTTCTGCCTCTTCTTCCACAGGGTTCCCTGAGTCCTCAGGAGCAGGATTTGTTGGAAACATCTCATGTAGGGCTGAAGGTTCCAAATTCTCTTACTCTTTTGAATATTTCCTGGCTGTGGGCCTTTGTATTTGTTCTCAGATGCTAAGGATGAATCCTCTGATGATGGCTGAATAAGGCACTTATCTATGAGTACCGTAGAATGCCGTTAGGAGTCTTTTTATTGCTTCTTTTTTTGTTTGGTTGCTTTGTTTCATTTGTTTGTTCATTTTCTAGAAAAAAAGTAGTATATGGTTTTACTCTAAGTCCCTGGGCTGCCTTGTCCTAGGTTCTTGGTCACCCAAGCACTGTTGTATATCAGATGGCATCTCATGGAGTAGGCCTTACATCAAATTAGATATTAGTTTATTAGTTGGTTATCTCCACAAATTTTATACCACTACTGCACTAGCATATCTTGTAGGTAGGACAGCATTGTTGATCAAAGTGTTTGTGGATATGTTGATATTTACCTTTCTCCTTTAATAGTGAGCAGAGTATTTTCTTGTACCAAACAAGCTAGCACATAGGGGTGAAGGCTCTATGGAGGCACCAGTTCAACATCTCCATATTCATTGAGATATATATGTGTTGTTGTTAGCAATAGGGCCTTGCTATAAGTTTGTGGAGACAAAACTGTAGGTTTAGCAACAGCCTGGTGTGTTTGAGGGTCCTCATGGAACCTTTCTCCCAAAATCTCAATTAGATGTAACAGGATACCAGAACTTCACCAAGCTTCACTTGGTGACAATAGATATCCAATTGGGACTCTGTCTTGCCTGTTATTTGATGTGTTATCTATTAGCAGAGGAAAAGGAAAGGTGATAATAGTACAGTAAGATAAATTGAAATAGATATAAGAAAAGACTATATTCACATTTTATTGTGGTATTTTCTTTCACAAACTGTTGTTAGTTTCTTATTATATTTTATTTGTAAAGTTAATTTATAGGGAGTAGAAATGTATTGGGAAAAAAGTATATATCAAATTTGTTATTTTTTCACAATTTCAAATGTTTACTAAAGGTATTCAACTATAGTACCTCACAAATGGTTGGTATACTGCATAGTCTTATGAGAATTCATTTATGCTGTACTATCTGTTTGCCCACCAAATAATTCTCCTTTTCTTTTAATATTGATATCTTCATTTGGACCTATATATTCATACTGGTTGATAACTGCTGTGGATATCGCTCTGTATAAATAAAATGCTGATTGGCCAGTAGCCAGGCAGGAAGTATAGGCAGGACCAGCAGAGAAGAGAATTCTGGGAACAGGAAGGCTGAGTGAGGAGACACTGCCAGCCTCCGCCATTGACAAGCAACATGTAAAGATACGGGTAAGCCACGAGCCATGTGGCAAGGTATAGATTTATAGAAATGGGTTAATTTAAGATATAAGAATTAGATAGCAAGAAGCCTGCCATGGCCATACATTTTATAAGTAATATAAGTCTCTGTGTGTCTACTCGGTTGGGTCTGAGCGGCTGTGGGACTGGTGGGTGAGAGAGAATTGTCCTGACTGTTTGCCAGGCAGGACTGGAGAAAACTTCAGCTACAGATATTGACTGTGCATCTGGCTTATGGACATTCATTTCTCATCGTGTTTAGGAAATTTTCAGCCATTATTTGTATTGCTTATTTATTTACTCGTATCAAAACAGTTATTCATCAAGAACAAGGTATAAAAAGCATATACATCTACACAAATATACTGATCAAGCCATGTACCTTAACCTTTGATTCTAAAGTGAACTCTTGAGATGCTTTTTCAGAACACTGAAGTTGGTTGTCATATCTTGTCCATCAAAGTGCAAGTTCATGACCCAGGAGAACTGATACAGCCTGGCAGCTTTCAGGAGATACAGGACTTCAGAGCCTCCTCCAGATCTGCCATGATTGAATCATATCTTTCAAAATTCTTAGATAATTAATATATACATTATAGGAAAGAATTAGGCAGCACAAAATACAGAGTCCTATAGGAGGACCTTATAAGTTCTTAAAGTATGCTTGACACAGTCTAGCAATAGTAGTTCATTAAGACAGAAAATGGTACCTTAAGCATCCATTCCAAAACATGGAGGTTTTTTATATATACTCTATACTTCATCTTATTCCCTAAATAACAGAACAGCATGCTTAAATTTGAAAGTCTACTGTAACACAGATTTTATGAAGCAGCAGTAATCATGCAGCTTTATTTGTTCCTAGGAGTTCCTAGGCATATAGAGCATGCCAGGCCCTGTCAGTGTTCTGAAACAACTCAGACTGACACCCATCCTCCAAGCAGCTCCACTCCTTCAAGCACCAAAAGACATGAGTTTGCATTGTCTTACAACTCAGAAAGAAGCTGAGCAAAGAAGATTCTTCCCACTAGTTGCTTACTAAGTCAAGAGACCAGAGGAAGTGACTATGTACTAGTCTAAATCATACTTTGTTCTCAATGGCCTCAAACCTGGTTGTCTCTACTTTTAGAATGCTTTTTGTGATATTGGGAATCAAACCACACAGGGCCACACAGCTTCTAGTCTACCACTGAGCTATACTCTGTCTAAATGTTAGCTAACTGTTAGCACTTTGATTCAAACATGAGAAAAAATATGCTCTTTCTGGCAAAAAAAAAAAAAAATAGAAAAACATTCCTTTCCAGAGAATACCCTTGGTGTATGTGCTTGAATATATGATACTGAGATGAAGACACAACTATGGTGAGTGACTGCCACAAATTTTCCATCTAGGAATTGTAGCTGATTACACAGTATCTCCGAGATTCAAGATCCCCTTACTTGAATTCTAGATTTCTCACAAAAGAAACTTGTGTGTGTATTATTATTTGACACTATTAACATACTTAAAAGGAAGGGAATTTTGAAACTTGCTGTTACATTTTTTTTCATTTTTGGATGCTGTTGGAGAACAATTCAACTCTTAACCTTCGTCATGCTAGTTAGACAAGTACAGTAGCCCTGAATTAAATCCCAGGAACTTTTGTTTCTTTGCTTGCTTGTTTGTTTGAGAATAGGATTTTCTGCAGAGTTCAGGTTATACTTAAACTTTAATAAAGCCACAGGAATTGTTGAAATTATGATGCTTCTATCTAAGCTTCTGAAATTCTTGAATTACAGACATTTGCATTTATATTTCTCTGTGATTTTTTAGTTTTGTTTGGCTTTTGTTGTTTTTTAAGTTAAACTCACTGTTTCTTTTGAGAGTTGAATACCCACACATACACATATTTCTGAATTGACATCCAAGAAACCACTTTAGTGTATGTTTCTAATGAAAAGAAAATATATTTTTCTTAATCAGAGAGAAAGAAACTATAAATATATGTCAATTTGGCATTCTCATGTAATTAAAAAGGTCAAAACTGTTGCTTTTTCTTACTTCAACATTTTGAAAACAAAGTTAGTTTTTTATTTTGTTAAGTCACAACCTGAATTGCTTCTAAATCAGCATCATAATGTCTCTTTCCTGATTGTGGCTATCCTTTCCTGATCTGATGTTCTCCTTGCTACTTTAGTAACACTAAAGGAACAAAATATTCAATGTTTTTATTTTAAAACTAAAAATTCAGTACTTAACATTAGTGACCAAGTACATACTAATCAAGTAGCATCATTTTTCAAATTTTGCAAAAATACATGCATTCAATTGATGAGATCATCTGTGAATTCCTTGTATTAATTGTAAATGAGTTTTATATTTAATATTTCATCAAATGATGCTTGATATTTAATATTTCACCATACCTTAATTAGGAAAATATTATGGTTATTGGGCAACACATAGCTTTTCTCTAGATTTAGTTGATTATAATTTAGGAATATTTACAGAGTACAATTAGGTAAATTGACAATTTCATCTTGTAATATACTATATTGTCTGAAATTAAAAAGCAGATTTTCCACCACAGGCACCAGATTCCCAAAAGCCTGCCCACGCACCAGGGTGAGTAGAAAATTTCTTAATAAAGAAAAATGGAAGGGAAAAAAAAGAAAAGAAAAAAAAAGCAGATTTTCCTTTTTTATGAACTTGTAGATAAAGGAGTAGTATTTCACAATAATATTCAAATTTGACTGATTATTATATATTTTATTTGATTCTGTGGACCCTAATCTTGTGGTTTCTTAGACCCCTCTGGCTCCTACAATCCTTCCTTCCAGCCTTCTGCAGGGATCTTCTGGCTCTGCCTAGTGTTTGGCTATGGGACACTTCTTCTGCTCCCATCAGTCACTGGATGAAGTCCTTCTGGTAACTGAGCACCAATCTATGAGTATAACATTAGGAATAGTTTCACTGACTTTTGAAAATATCCTATCATGTTTGGTTCTATCCTGAATCTCTGGGCTGCCATTCCTTTGGTTCTTGGCCATCCAGACAGTGTCAGGTGTGGTCTCCCTCTCATGCCATGTGCTTCAGGTTTAGATGAGTAACTGGTTGGCTGCTCCCACAATTTCTTCACCACCATTATACTAATACACTTTTTAGGTAAAAAGGATTGTAAATTGAAAGTTTTATAACTGAGTTGATGTCCCAGTTCCACTGCTAGGAACCTTGCCAGGTTATAGAAGATGTCGTGTTCCAGCTCTATATCCCCCATTACTAGAAGACTTTACTAGGGTCACTCATAGTTTCCACTGCCCCCACAAAAGGCTACCAATTCCGGTCGTCTCAGTATCTTCTACCTCTGTCCCTCCCAAACCCTATCTGATCCCTGCTATTCCCAACACCATCTGTTGCCAATCCACCCACAAAATCTATTCTGTTTCCTCTTCCCAGGGAGTTTCATGCTTGCTGCCTGGCCTTCAGCCCTCCTTGTTCCTTAGTCTCTCTGAGTCTGGAGATTACAGCCTGACTATCCTTTATTTAAGAGCTAATGTCTGCTTATAAGGGAGCACATACCATGTTTGTCTTTCTGGGACTGGCTTACCCTACTCAGGATGCTCTTTTCTAGTTCCATCCATTTCACTGAAAATTTCATGATGTCATTTTTAGCAGCTGAGTAAAACTTCATTCTGTTAATGTACAACATTTTATTTATTGATTCTTTGGTTAAAGGACATCTGCATTGTTTGCAGTTTCTGGCTACTATAAATAAAGTTGGGATGAACATGGTTGATCAAGTGTCTTTGTATGGTAGAGTGTCCTTTGGAAATATGCCCAGGAGTGGTATAGCTGGGTCTTGAGATAGATAATTCCTATTTTTCTCATAAGCTGCCATGTTGATTTCCAAAGTGGCTGTACAGATTTGCACACCTACCATTAATGGAGGAGTGTTCTCCTTGCTCCACATCCTCACCAACATGATGTGTCACTTGCATATTTGATCTTAGCCATTCTGACAGGTGTAAGATAGAATCTCAGAGGCATTTTGATTTGCATTTCACTGATGGTTAAGGATGTTGAACAATTCTTTGTTTCTCAGCCATTTGAGATTCCTCTGTTGAGAATTCTCTGTTGACATCTATACCCCATTTTTAAATGGATTGTTTGGTTTGTTAATTTCTAGTTTCTTGAGTTCTTTATATATTATAGAATTTAGCTCTCTGTTGGATATGGGGTTGATGAAGATACTTTCTCATTTTGTAGGCTGTCATTTTGTCCTATTGATGATGTCCTTTGCCTTACAAAAGCTTTTCATTTTCATGAGATCCCATTTATTAATTGTTGATCTTAGTGCCTGTGATATTGGTGTTTTGTTCAAGTTGTCTCCTTTGCCAATGTGTTCTAGGATATTCCCTACTTTCTCTTTTATCAGGTTCAGTGTATCTGGTTTTATGTGGAGGTCTTTGATCCACTTGGACTTGATTTTTGTGCAGAATGATAGGTGTGAATCTATTTACATTCTTCTATATGAAGACATCATGTGACCCGTCCAGCAGGCCAGGTTATTTTGTGGGTCTCGAGGGGGGACCACCTGAAAACCAATGGGGTGAGGGGGAAAAGAAGTCAGTCGCGTCAAGGCTTCGTTTATTGACTGGGGGTTGAGGCTTATATGTAGAGCTCCAGGCAGGGAGGGGAAGCAGGGAAAGCGAGGAGAGAAGAATGGAAATTCCTAAGGGAGGGTTAGGGTGAGGTTGCTTTGATCCCAGGCCCCTGCAGCTGGCTGATTAGCATCTGTTTTAGAAAGTTTATCTAATCCTAAATCCTGCAGTTGGGCCGGTCCCAGGCCCCTGTTGTTGGCTGATTAGCACATGTTTCAGGAACTTTTATCTAATCGTAAATCCTGCAGTCAGGCCTGGAACCTCCTGTTTTTGCAAGGCTTGATAAAGCAAGGAAGGTGACACAGCTGCCTGGAGTCGGTCCCCAACAATCATGTTTGACCAGCATCTTTTCTTGAAGATGCTTTCTTTTTTTTCCCCACTGTATAATTTTGGCTTCTTTGTCAAAAATTCGGGAACCATAGCTATGTTTATTAATACCTGGGTCTTTGATTCGATTCCATTGATGAACATGTCTGCTTTTCAATATGAAGTTGAATAGTTTTATTTCAATGTCTGTAAAGAATTGTGTTGGAATTTGGTGGTGACTGTGTTGAATCTGTGGATTGCTTTTGGTAGGATGGCCATATTTACTATGTTACCAATTCGTGGGCATGGGAGATCTTTCCACGTTTTAATATCATCTTCAATTTCCTTTTTCAAAGTCTATCTCTTACTTGGTGCAGTGGGTTGCATAGGAGTGGAACACAGAGACTCATGTGTTTGAATGCTTGGCCCATAGGGAGTGGCACTATTAAGTGGTGTGGCCTTGTTGGAGTAGGAGTAGCAGGAATCTTAGAGAGTCTTATTAATAAAATCAAACGTGAGGCCAGTTATTGGGGTGAACGTTGGAAGGTCAGAGAGACAGAATAAGCCACAGCTATCTCACCTCGCCGGATCCTCAGATGGTCTTGTTTCCTCAGACTGGAAGCCTCTGTGTCCTCATATCTGAATGGCTCTCAGCTGAACTGTGCTGCTACAAGCCTGAAAGCTTAACCAGCCAAATGCCTAACCAGCCAAATGCTTCTAGTTTCTGGTCCTCACGCCTTATAAACCTTTCTGCTTTCTACCACCACTCCCTGGGATTAAAGGCTGGCTTTCTGGGATTAAAGGCGTGTGTCACCATGCTTGGCTGTTTCCAATGTGACCTTGAACTCACAGAGATCCAGAGGGACTTCTGTCTCTGGAATGCTAGGATTAAAGGCGTGAGTGCCACCATTTTCTAGCCTCTGTATCTAGTGGCTGTCTGTTCTCTGACACCAGATAAATTTATTAGGGTACACAATATTTTGGGGAACACAATACCACCACAAGTAGGTATGGCCTTGTTGGGAGAAGTATATCACTATGGGGGTGGGCTCTGAGGTCTTAGAAGCTCAAGCCAGTTCACTTCCTACTTCCTGAGGATCAAGATACAGAAATCTCAGCTCCTTCTCCAGCACCATGTCTGCCTGCATGCCGCCCACCATGATAATAATAGACTAAACCTATGAACTATAAGCCAGCACCAATTAAATGTTTTCTCTACATAAGAGGTGCCTGGTCATGGTGTCTTTTCACAGCAATAAAATCCTAAGACACTTGGTTCAAGTTACCCAAGATATCTTATATCATTTGTGACTATTGTTAAGGCTGTTGTTTTCCTGATTTCTTTCTTAGCCTATTTGTCATTTGTATTAAAAGGGCTATTGATATTTTTTAGTTAATATTGTATCCAGCCACTTCACTGAATTATTTTCTCAGCTGTAGGAGTTCTCTGGTAGAATTTTAGGGTGATTTATGTATACTATCATATCATGTGCAAATAAATATACTTTACTTATTTCTTTACAATTTGTATTCCTTCAATGTCCTCTTATGTCCCACTAGAATTCTTTTTAGGTTCTGATGTGCTTTTTAAAGTTTCTAGGAATCTTTATTGAAGTTGATGTTATCAAGCAAGTTCAGAATTCTCCATAGAAAATGAGGCAGAAACTACCTTGGTTTCACTATTGTGTCTCTAACCTGCTTTCTGCATTGTCCTCCAACATTGTCTGAAGTTTTATAATAGATAATTTACATTTTAATTGGTTAATGTTTCTTAAATGTTTTCTTATAAACAATATGAGCATTGTCCAGTCCAATTATATTTCCAAAATAGTTTGAAAGTTAATGATATACTTAATTGTTTGTATACTTATCACATGTTTTATGCAATACTTTCCCAATTATTAAAATTATATTCTTAAATTACTTCTCAATGTATTAGAGTTTCATTTTAAGTAATATTTCTCTCATAATCACTGAAGCATTAAATTCTTTACACCAATTCATATTTGTTAATTTATCAATAGTATTTTTATATAGGGGAAATATTTTAACATGCAAATTGTGGAAGTTCTAAGCATCTCAAAATGCTGAAAGTGTATTATATATTTGGTGTTGAATTATTGAATAAGTTTTGGCTTTCTTGTTTTGTTGTTCCATTCTAAGTAATGTTGATTACTTAATCAAAGAATTTAAAAGTTTCTGAACTACAGGATCATTTGTTAAATGAAATATTTAATCCATTGAGACACAGAAACTGTGACTGATACCATGTGGATTTTTTTTTAAGAATTAATGAGGATCTGTGAAATAATATATAATATTATAATGTAATATAATATTTAACTGCTTTAGGTAGAATACCCATATTAATATAAAAAGTATTCTAAGAATGTAAGCTATGCCCTATAATGATAAGTAATTTGAAATTTTTTGTACTCTAACTTGTTGAGAAAATTGTCTTGTAGACTTAAATCCTGGTACCGAAATTCTGAGAAAAAAAAATGGAGTGTGTGCTGTCATCTTGAGTGGCTATATGAAACACAAATAAAGAGAGACGACCTTGTTTTGCTTCATTATAATTTAAAAGCACTCTGATAAGCATGCCATTACCTCATTAAGCTAGAGAACCGTTCCCTTTTTTATACACCTGTATAAGAGTAAAATTTACCATATTTAAAAGTAGTGTTTCACATTTTTTTCTTTAAAATATTACAACAAAACTTGGCATTCTGAGGAAGCAACAGTGTAATCTAAAGTCTCTAAATAAAGCCATAATTTGAAATGTCCCTATGGTATTTAAAATATGTCAGAAATTTCATGCTTTTCATGTATGTGTGATCTTTGTGAATATTTGCTTATGATTGTCAAATATTGCTAATTTTAAAAGACAAAAGCAATTTCTGACTGCGTAAAAAATTATTGGATTTATTATAATTGTAAAAAAATTAAACCTAAGAGAATAGAACATACACTGGTTCATAAGTGCTACTTCCTACTGTTAAGTTAATGTTTTATGACATCATTATGCAACTTTTCCACTCCCATTGGAGAATTGTCCTTTATTTTATCTTCCTGAATAAATAGCCTGAAACAATATACTTTGATAACTGTTCTGGCTGAAAATCATATCTGCACCCTGGTGAGAAATGTGGTCCAATTTAAATTAGTATTTCCAGTAAATATAGAAAAACACTTTCCAAAAGATATTTCAGTGATGCTCCACCACCAAATGATGTATTTTCTAAGTAATGCAGAACAATTTGTATTCAAGTCATTTTGCCATCCCATTAAACTTTACAGCATATGGCATTTTCTTCAAAAGTAATGGAACAAGAGAAAGGAAACATTCTGAAAAAGGAACAGTAACTACTTTCACTTGTATTATAGTTTTTGTGTTTGATTTTGTTCTGGTGATAGATTATTTTTCTTTTTAATTTTAAAAGAAAAAATATGGGTTCACATGACATAATATTAGAGATTGCCTGGCATGTGATGTTGTGAATGGGATTTTTTAGATATAGAGCAAATGTTAAAGCAGACATGAATATTTTCATTTATTATTGGCAATGATAATTCACTGAGAAATTTTTTTTTTTTTTTTTTTTTTGGTTTTTTTTGACAGGGTTTCTCTGTGTAGCTTTGCGCCTTTCCTGGAGCTCACTTGGTAGCCCAGGCTGGCCTCGAACTCACAGAGTTCCGCCTGGCTCTGCCTCCCGAGTGCTGGGATTAAAGGCGTGCGCCACCACCGCCCGGCTAATTCACTGAGAAATTTATAGTCATTTATTGATAAATTATTTTGTCTCAGTTTTTTGTTGTTAATGATAACTAAATAGAAAAGATCCCTAACCTCGAATGTCTCAAACTATATTGACACTGGAAATAGGATTGATACAGACAGGCAAACAAAATTATCTAACACTATGTTTTATCACATACAGTGAAATGGTCCATATATTGAAGCAATTAACTTGCATCATTTCCACAGTTAACTTTTTGTCATCAGAGCACTCAATTTAACACTCTAAGTAAATTTCTAAGACATGATATATAATCTTTTGACCATACATATCTAGAACTTTGTACTCTTTGAATAACCCCATTTTCTCTAGACAATACTACCCCAATAACTAAGGATGCTTGAAAAAAGTCATATGGAAACCTAGTATCTTTATAAACACCATATATACACACACGCATTGTGTGTGTACATTTAATTTCAATTACCCTACCAAAGATGGTCCTCCCAGAAACCATAGGCTCTCAACCTAAAACAAAACAAAACAAACAAACAACAACATAACTAAAACAAAACAACAACAAAAAACAGTGCCAGGGGAGGATACCTTGCTGATGCTGTTAGTCAGGATGTATTAGAAACTGCATTATAAATGTCAGTTATTGCAATGGCTATTATTTTCCCACCACAACTTAATAGTAAAACCTTATTCCTGAAGATATCACGTACTTTTTACATGGAGAATAGAAGAATCAACCTGGTATGAACAGGAAGCTTCCTCCCTTCTGGTTAACTTTAATAAAACAAGAAGTTTCTATTCAAGCTGCTGGAGAAGAAGAGTCATGAACAGTCTTGCCCAGATGTGAACCTTGTGAACTACAATAACAACTAACCTGGTACAGTTGTGGCAAAAATGGTATCATAGTAAGCAACTACATTCTGATTGGCTTTAAGGACAACTCAAGAAGAAACACAAGGCAGGTACAGCAGGTCTGAGCAAGAGCCCATGGCTGAGATGATCATGGGCCTCCAGGGTGAACCTACTGTTATTATTTTGTTGAATAGAGACAATAAAAAATCTCTTTCTTAATACATACCTGCATGACTATCTCTCTGTCCTTATCAAAGAAGATTATTTGAAAAAGTGAACCATGAATAAAACTGAAACCAATAAATGCTCAAAGGGTGGAGAATAGCCACAGCCATGGTTCAATGAATGTCAAGGAGAAAGTGGAGCAGAAATTTTGTGGGAGTCAAAGGTCCTGAATGACAGGACCTTTATATCTTTAGTATATAACAAGACTGCTATACTTGTGGACACACAGATATGTTTGACTGTAGGAGTCCTTCACAAGACCAAGGCATTCAAAATTCTTGCATGGAGAAGGAAGCATTCTCGAGTCCCGCCCCATAACTGAGGAACTATTGACATTGATGTGTTCTGAGGCTGGGAGAGTCAGTTTCTTCCAGAATGTGGCCCCTAGAAGATAGACCATGCTTGAGTGGACAGTTCACAACTTGTAGTATATGGCCAGAACAAATTGAACTTAGAGGGTTACAAAAAAAGGAGGACATGAAGTTGGGGGACTGAGGACATAGGTAATGGACAAAGGAGTAATTAAGACAAGGAGTTTGGATGTTTATGATGAAAATACATTATTTTAAAGTATGTATCTCTTAAAAATTAATAACAAATATTTTATCACAAAACAATTGAATATAATAAAACTGACAAAAATAACCTATAATAACAAGGAATTCAGGAAGATATTTTGTAACAAAGGAATATTGCAAATCCTACAGTAGTTCTGTAGGTTCTTGAGAGGACTGTAACAATGAGTAAAACACTCCTGTATATTTCAAATTTTCTGAAGAAATATATTTCAGTTGTGTTCACCAGAAGAAAACTAGTGGATAAGGTAAGAAATTCATTAATGAATTTGACTTAATTATGCTACAATTAAATTAAAACATGGCTGTATAACAGCTATATACAATTATTTTGTCAATACCAAGTAGAACTAAAGAAATAAACAAGGATATCTAGATGTCTCAGTAAAGTATTTCCATGAAATTATGAGGATCTAAGTTAAGATCCCCAGAACCCAGTATAGCCTCCCAAATATTGTAGACATTTGTGTATGTCTACAATACAAACATTGGCAAGACAAAGAGTGCTAGATCACTAGGGCTTGCTAATCAACCACTCTTCCTTAACTGGGGAGCTCTAGAGTCATTGAAATACCCCGTCAGAACAAAAATACAAGGTGGATAAAAATAGAGAAAGACTTCCGAAATCCACCTCTGGTCTCCAGACATGCACACACATACAGACATACGCATAAATGAGTGCACATATATGTGCACACAAATGAACATATACATAAACAAAATAAGTAAATAAGTAACAGTAAACATAATTCAATATCATGTGTAAATAACGTATTTTCCTTTTTATGGAATAAAATAGTTAAAATATAATGTTCTTGGGAAATAAATGCTACCAAGAAACAGGAGCATAAAGTTCATAATCTTACAAAAATATATTACACTTCTAAAACTGGTCTGTGTAAAGATCAAGAAAATGTGGGAAAAATGAAAACCATCTGTGAAATATATGCTTGTGTGTTCTCAATAAAAGAGGAAAAAAATTTAAAAGGCAAAAATTGACAATTTTTAAAACAACAGAATATAATTAAGTAGAGGGACAAATAAGGCAATCTATATATTCACATCATTCTATTTAATCATAGAATTAAATTTCTTCAGTACTTAGTAAACAGATTAATATAGTGAAAAATAAAACAAAGAAATTTATTTTGTGAAAATTTTCCAATTATATAGAGGAAAGGGTAAACAGAATTAACAACAAAAAAAGCATGTGAATGCTGTTGGATGTCCTGTATATGTTGCTATGATTGATTGATAAATAAAATGCTGATTGGCCAGTAGCCAGGCAGGAAGGAGAGTGTAGGCGGGACAAGGAGAGAGGAGAATGCTGGTTGGAAGAAGGCTGAGTCAAGAGACTCTGCCAGCTGCCACAAGGAGAAGCATGATGTAAGATACAGGTAAGCCACGAGCCACGTGGCAAGGTATAGATTAATAAAAATGGGTTAATTTAAGATATAAGAACAGTTAGCAAGAAGCCTGCCATGGCCATACAGTTTATAAGTAATATAAGTCTCTGTGTGTTTACTTGGGGGACGCGAGTGGGAGAGATTTGTCCCGACTGCTGGCAGGCCAGAACACAGGAAAACTTCAGCTACATATGAACAGCAAATAGATATGAAATCTAAGAATTTTAGGTTGTGGTGGATGAAAGAATTTAAAAGTAAAGATTTTTTTCCCCTAAAATGAGGTATGCATAATAAAACTGATGATTGAAATAAGTTAAAATTGATTGTAAAATAAAGATATTTATTTTTTGGGTATAAGGACAAATGTTTATAGCTTGTTGTTGGGTTTTATGTGGGTTCAGTTCAGTAAATTAATGGTTGGAGAAACTTTTCCAAAAGTTATGACTTCACTATCACTGCATAGTCAACTAGATATCCATTTCTATTCTCATGACTCAAATTTTCCAAATTTGATATGTATTTTCAAAATCCATTTTCAATTTCTCTGTAGATACAAAATCATTTTAATGCTCATGAACATAGATTATTTTTAAGCAACGAATATTTTCAGTACTGTAACTGCCCAACATTTTCTGATGATATATCTACAGTTAATTAATTATAATAATACATTTAATTACTGGAAACTAGGTTTTATTGTCCTCCATATCATTTAAGTTGAACTTCATTTAGCCAAGTAGCCATTCTTGTAATCTAATAACATCACTAGGCAAGTCCATTTCTAGTTCACTTGTAATAAAGAAGCTTAGAGTGAACAGGGTACAGATTCATACTGTGCATCACTATCTGACGAGATAGTGACTAGTCAGATTTTATTGTGTTGATAAACATGACATTTTAAAGTTGATATTTATTTTAGCTATTGTTAAAAGTAAACACAAATATCAGGAGAAAACCTTAAGTACATGCTGGTAAAAATACCTAAGAAAAATTCCTAACATTATGTATTCAATTATAAAAAGTATGGTCACGATTTTGAGAATGCTACCATTATAAATCAAGCTTTATTATGATATACATACAGTTAGAAATACTGTAGTTTTTGATGTATGTTGTATCATGCAATTGGTTTTTGTAAACAATATTCATTAGTTTGCATTTAAGAATAGGTGTTTTCATTAAAAGAGATGAGAAGTCAAAGTCACACACACCAAGAAAATGTAACACATTATAACACATTCAAGTTATGATCCCTAAAGACTGACCAGGCATCTCAAAATGCTGCTCTGATGTCAAAAATTACAGTTGGTAACAGTGTTGTTGATTTCTTTATCTAGTACTTCAAATATCTACAGATGAACTGCACTAACAAATCCTTACTAAGTTACAAAGGTATATTCATTAATATTGAAAAATAGCACAGCAAAGCTGTGAAAAGATTTATATTTCAGAAATACATAAAATATTACAGCATGATCCATAGTTACACAAAATTATAATTTTTAATTAAATATAAAATATATATTTTACACTGAATTGCATTTTTGAAGTAGTTAGAATCAGATCTAGGGTGTTATGCATGTTAGGCAGGTACTATGTCAGTAATATGTTTTCAGTACTGAATAAATACTTCTACTTAAAAATAAAAGAAACAGTCTATATAGAAAGACTTTCCTACTTTCTAAAAGCCATCATCTGAATAAATAGCTTGGCATGAAGGTGAATAGTCGAATTTGATCCATTTTCCTGGGTGACAGTGTAGAAATATACAGTGATCTGGTAGTGTTACCTAAATATATTCTATCTGAAATAATTGTTGCTGTAACAACACTCTATTCCCATAGAATATCTTCTCTAGTAATACACACACACACACACACACACACACACACACGTATGTGTGTTTTTCTTTATAATTGAAGTGATGCTGTTTAAGGCAGCTTACAATGTTGGCTATTAATGTATGCTTATCCATTAGACATTACTGTCTCTGTCCCCGCTTTTTGAAAAGGGTGGTGATTGCGTCCAGGAACTTGTTCAATATTAATTTTAATATTGTCTTCACGATTTTCTGTTTCTTTTAGTATATATTTTGTTCATTTTTATTACTTATATTTCTCTGTGACTAATATATTTGTACACTTTCCATACTTTGGCTGTAGCTGTTTATTTTTATTCCTTACATTTTATTCTTTTCAGTTAATAAGAATTGTGCATTATGGAAACTAAGTATGTAAAAATGCTTATAGTTATACCATGTTATTTGAAACTAAAAAATTCTTACATTGAATGTATAACTGAAATTTGTCTTTTGAATTTATCAATTTTGTCTTTTATTGTTTTATTCATTTCAGTGAATTTCCCCCCATATTTTCTTAAAAATCTCTAAACTGCTTTTAGCACAGTATGCTTAAATGAGGAAATGAAAGACTCTACAAAGAAATCTTTAAGACACTCATAAAACACATTGAAAAAGATATCAATATAGGAATAGCTTCCATGCTCACGTATTGGAAGAATAAATACTGTGAAATGATCAGCATACAAATTCAGTTCTATTCTAATCAAAATACTAGGACCTCTTCAAAAACACAAAAACAAATGGACGAATACAATCTCAGAATAAATGAAGACAAAAAAAGAATAAAGGTGGCCTAAACAATCTTGAACAGAAACATATTGTGGAAGGTATCACCATACCTGATTTCAAATTATACTATAGAAACAGAAGACAAGACACAGAGATCAATTAAATATAAGATCCCATTATAATTTGAGTCATGTACAGCTACCTCATCTTTTCCAAAGGTGCAAAAACAAGTTGCTGTGGGGAACAGATAAAGTCCTGAATGAATGCATATTGTTGATAGGCTAACAGCCATGTAAAGGAGAAAGAATGGAGGGTTGAGGACAACTAAATGTGTAAGCTGAATGGGCATATTTGGTAGCAGAAAGGTTATGTATAGTTAGGTTAAAGCATAGGTTAACTGAAACAAATGAAATCCCTGTGAGAGGTTTTCTTAATTCTTTAATTGAGGAAGGAAGGCAAACCCATTATGGTTGATATTATCTACTAGGCAAGGAATTCTGAACTTTTTGAGTCAAGAAAACTAATCCACCTGAACTAAACTCAGTACTTCAAGTTTGCATACATCTAATATATTTCCAGAGGACCAAAAATATTCAGGGAAAAGTTTCATTACACTTAAAATAACAGGTGTTTAGTCTAGGTTTTGCTGAAATTAGTAGGTTGCAATTATCTCCTGTCAATATTTCTTATTATTGACATTATTATTATCTTTGATAAATTGATGGATTATAGACACCATTGCCAAAAGGAACATGAAAAAATTGAAATGATTAATATGTAAATAGCCTCACTAGAATAATTGTACATATGTATTACCATATCATGTTTTATATCACAAATGTAAAATTAATTTGTATATTTGGAATCAAAAATAAATAAGAGACAAGTTAATCTAACTTAACCAGTAGTGTAGGCAGAATTTTTTTGTCCCATCAGCTAGCTCCCAAATAACCACACAGAGAATTAATATTAATTATTAATGCTTAGCCAATAGCTTAGGCTTGTTACTAACTAGCTCTTACAACATAAATTAACCCATATTTCTTATCTCTACTCTACCACATGGCAATAACTTTTTCAACATGGCATATTCATCTTGCTTCTCTTGGCATATCCCAGTGTCTCCCTCCTTCTTCTTGCATTCTCTCAGTCTGGTTCTCCCACTTCAGAAAAAGATGATGGGCATTGAAGAACCTCCATATGGAGTCTGCTTTTATTGTGCCAAAGTTAGCCACTGGGAGAGAAACTGCTTTTGCCTCAACTGCTGACATTATGCTGTGGAATTTGAACAAGCAGAACAAAAATGGACTATGGGAACCCTGTTCCCACTTTTTCCCCACAGTACTCTTGATGAAGGAGAAATGAGAAATTTAGATAGAAATATAGAGGGAAGAGAGACAAACACAGGAGAGCTTGGGAAGGCCTGGATCCTTATCCACAGGCCCCTTCTGTCTCTCCTGAAGGGTTATTTATAGGCTTGCCAAGGGGTGGAGCACAGGACCTCCCCCTAACTCAACCAAGTGTAGATCCTTTCATTCACCTAGAAGCCATGCTCATGGTCAATCAGTCATCTAATGAAAACTCAGATCTCACTAGGAAACCTTTGTGGGCCTCTACAATTCCACTTTGTAGATATAATAAAGGGGCTCCCAGTCCCTTCAGATAGACTGTGCCTGTCTTGGGTTGCCCTTCTGATTATCTTGCTTAGCCATCATGGAGATATACTTTCCATCAAATTGGAAGTAATCAAGAAGAAAGTTGCCTGTTTTTGACTACCAGCCTCTGGCAAGAGCATAACTCAGCTCTAACTTGGGTCCCTCTTGAGCTTGCAAACATCCCCTGAGATCTCCATAACTACCATACCTCCCAGTAAAGGAGTAGAGGATAATAATAATGGAATATCCTTTTTGGAATGAGTCTAAGGTGATTACAGAAGTCTCAGCTGCACCATGCCCTTTTCCTTAATCAAAACTCTCTGTTAACATGTTCAATAAAACTTTCAAGAGACTATTTTTATTCCCAGGAGAAAACAGTCATTTGAAATCATTTCAAAGTATCCACTCAAGTAAACAAAAACCCATGCTAATTATAAAGCCACTTTTACAAACTAACTCAATTGTGGGAGGCTTATCCCTTTGTGGGAGGCCTATCTCTTTCTAATCAGAAACAAGAGTGAAAATTTCTATGAAGAAGTCAGAAAAACTCCCCTAATTATGACATCTTCAGTTTAGTTTTCCAGGGACCTCTGAGATCAGAAAATTATATGTTTTAAGCTATCATAAAAAAATGTTCAAATATATTTGAAGGTAAAAAAATAATAAAAACTTCAAAATTCAAAAAAAAGGCAACTGTCAAATTTTTCCAAGACAAAGTGGGATAGTCCTTAAAAATTCCTGCTTCACAGAAAAATCTGTCAGATATTCTAGGCCTGTAGGCTGAAGATGGATGCTCCAATGTTGCAGAGGAAACTTGAGTGACTGTCCAGGCAGCCAGCTGCTTCTGTCATTTCTACAGTTTTAGAAGTTACTTGCTCTGCACTTCCTGTTTACTCAGGGGGTATTATGTCCTTATCAGGTCTCTGATGGGGTAGAAGACTAGATAGGTATAGTTCCAGTTTTTCTTGTTACCAAATTCAGAAACATCCTCTGTTTTGGTTTCCACACTAACATACCACCATAAAGAATTGTTGAAATTCTTGCCTTCAGGGTGCCCTTATGCTGCTTTAAACCACTGGTTCCACAAGATACTCTGAATTAGACCTGAAGCTTGATTTCAGATGCTTTGGCTGTGTTGTAAAAGATGATCTCATAGACATGGTTTTACAAAGAAGTATGACTCTTTGAGTCACTGTTACAGTCTTACATGGTTCATCCTTACATGGTTGTGAATCTCCATATTAACTGTACCCCTTTTCAGAGTAACTGAAAGAAGTTCTGTCTGAGAACATGGGATATAGTATGTAGAGAAATGTTCATAAAGATTAATGACCTGACTTTGTTACCAGTGGCTATCTTGAAACACACCATTAATTTATTCTAAGTCTTCACAACAAAAATATGAGAAGAGAAATGATCAACCATAAAATCACTGGTGACAAACACCTCTCTGTGATGCCAGGTTCCAGCTGAAGGTATCCAACTTCTCTGTGGATATCAAAGAACTAAATTTAAATACTTGTACATCTCATACACGGACAGGAGCATTACCTCCACACATGCTAGTGCTCTCATGGGATAGTCTGCCTTCCTTTTCTATCACACTTTTTTATAATGATTGCTTGTATTCTATTTTTTCCTGGATCATGAATACTTTTTATTGCAAGTGCTGTATTCAGTGCAAAAACTCTCTATTAAAGCAGCAGATTATTTCTTAGAGAGTAAATTATTCCTATCTCTTAGCACACATCACCATAAACTACTTAACTGAACCCACAAACAAACCTTATCCTGTACAAATCCAACCAACTAAGATTTAGAAGACAATTAATTCAAATCTTTTAAATCTCCTGCAGATTGGTGCACCTACTGCTTTTTCCATTGTGGGCTCAAAATCAGATAAAATACAAGCAGCTCCACTCATTTGTAGTCCTAGAGGAATGTCTTCAATAATGATACCTCAAAAAGAAAGATCATACATTGATAAAATGATACTTTTGTTTGTAAGTACTGTATTCAGTTTTTTGAGGATTATATATCCAGCATAGTTATAAAAACATGGTGGAGACTTGAAAGTGTTTATTTAATGAGACATATTGGTAAAATGTGGTGGTGGTATAGTAATTTCAATATTTATGGTTCTACTTTGAATAAATACATAAGGTCATTTTCATATATACCAAGTCTCTTTTGTTACATGGGGTCACATGATATAACTATCCTTATATAACCTCAAAAATACTATAAATTTTAGAATAGGTGGTAATGTCCCTTGATGGAGATTCTTTTGGTATTGCAAAACTTAAATAAGATAACCAATGATATTCTCTTACTTGATGTTGCATTACATGAAAAAGTAACCAAGGAAATAAATCAGAAATATATGCAGAAACACATTCTTAACAAAATATTACAGAAACACTCGTTATTTATAATCCTCAATTTCATAACTGGTCACATGGCCTTAGGTGGGATTTATAACTACCTTCTTCTACTACTCATTCTGTATTTTCCCCACTTTCAGCCAGCAACACCTCAGCGGGTCTTAGTTCTTTCCTTGGGGGAGTGTCCCATAACTTCATTCCTGAAGGGTTTGTGCACTTTGTCATCCTGCCAGGATTAGGGTGTTGTAGTTCCCCACTGTGATTTTAATTACAGGTCACAATACCATCAACATATGACTGAAAGGATCTCCTGCACACCAGACATACCTTTTTTGTCTCCATTGAGGAAAAGCAATCCAATTTCCCCCTGGTAATTGTCCCCACCTCAGTACTGTTATTTTCTTAGCCAGTTGACCTGCGAGCATCAGAAATCCAACATGGCCATGCCAGCCTCGGTTCTAGGTCAGTGGAATGTTTGCTGTGTCTCTTGGCAGTATTGCTCCCCCATCAGGAACCAAAATGTCTAGGCCAGGAGAACTTAATGTCTTGGGAACAGGAAGAAAATTTTTTTTTCTAGTAGCTAGCTCAAGTGACAGTGAGTGGGAATATTCCTTTTTCCACCCATTGATTCCTGGACTGATTAATTCTGGTCATGGGAAAAAGTGTACCTTATTTGGGATGCCTTTTCAAATAACATACTGCCTTCTGGAGATCTCTGTCCCAGCCTGCCACCCTCTACCAGGCTGCTGCCACTTAATCGACACTGTGTCTTCAAAAGGTTATTCCATCTTTCTATCTGGTATTCTGCTTCATAATGGTGAG
>CABHPR010152355.1:4523-34088 GCA_902168415.1 Peromyscus melanophrys | reverse complement strand
GACGACGACGACGACATCTGTTAGTTACCTTTCTTGGCATTGTGAGCAAAATACCTGGCAGAAATGACTTACGGCCAGACAGTTTTTCTTCTGGTTCAGGGGTTGGGATCATGGAGGAGAAGGTGTGGTGGAGTGACTCTCTGGTAGCCAGACCATGTGACAGAGGACGTTCTCACGTGCTGGCTAGACCAGCAATCAGAGAACAGGACCACAGCTGGAGGTGGGTATAACCTTCAAAGGTGTGCTCTCAGTGGCCTAGATCTGCCCATGGGGCCCCATGTCCCAAAAGTTCCACAAACTTCCTTTACAGTACCACTAGCTCATGTTCAAAGCAGAAGCTTATGAGGGACATTGCAGATTGAAACTGTGACAGCCCAGAAGCTCAGCCTTTGCCTGTGGTTTCCTGATGGACCCAGATCTATGTTCCCCACCACTACAGCAGTACAGTAAAGGCTTACAGTAGGCTGTGAGTCTGTGTCTGTGTCTCTCCTACCTCCTTCTTTCCCTGGATTTGTCAGTTTCCCACAGCAAGAGGGCTGAGCCTAGTTTAGGCAACTTCTTTCTACTGCAAAGAGAAGCATTCCAAACCCAAGCCCCTTCCCCCTTCAGCCACTGTCCTTTACCCCTCCTTCAGTCATCTATCAAATGACCTCAGACCAGTGGGGCTGGTGTGGTGGCTCACACATTTAATCCATCTGCACCGAGAGGCAGAGGCAGGCATAGCTCTGAGTTTGAGGCCAGTCTGGTCTATATCTCTAATTCCAGACAGGTCAGGGCTACACAGTGAGACCCTGTATCAATAAACAGACAGAGAGACAGACCAGTCTCAGAGAGTAAAAGCATGAATAGTTGGGGATGTAGCTCAGTGGCTGTGTATGCTGGATCCTGGGATTGAGTCCCAGAACTGCCCCAAAATAATCATACAAATAAACCCACAAAGTATATCACATGGTATCAGTAGCACAAATTGTTTATAGAGCATTCACTGTGTTCCAAATGATTTTCATGCTTTTATTTAATTCTCGCAATTATGCCGTAGTCATCATTAATCACATTTAATAAATGAGATCTTGAGGCTCAGGAGGGCTATCGTGTGTACAAAGTCACCAGACTAGACAGTATTGTAGCTGGGATTTTCCCTCTGAGGCTCTAAAATGGTGAAGAGTCTTGGACTAGGCTACTTCTAATTTTCTTTTCAGCTCTGTAATTCTGTGTCTGCATCGCCACGTTCTCTCTAGTGTCTCAGGCTTTGTGTCGCAGGTCCCCTAATTTGATAGCCACGCTAGCATCATCATTTTCTGGCAGGGCAACTATGTGGATACTTGTTCATTAAATCTGAATATGAGCCAGATGTCACAATTTATGACTTCTTCCAAAGTTGAGGACCACATTGTCATCGTTCATTTTATATCTAGAATGACTTGTAACTTTATCAGCACTAGCACATTGTCATCACCATCACCATCATCATTTGAGACAGAGTCTCACTACGTAGGCCAGGCTCACTTTAAACTCAAGAGCCTCCTGCTAGTGTCTCCTGAGTACTGGGGGGATTACAGGGGCGTGCCACAACTCTGGGCTAGCTTTTTTCATTAATTAGGCTTTTATAAGTGATGAAACAGAGACAAAGAGAGACTATACAATTCCAAAGTCAGTGTCAAATTGAAACCTTGGCTGGGCATGGTGGTGTACAGTTGTAATCTCAGTACTCTAAGAGACAGAGGCAGGAGGATTGCTGGAAGTCTGAAGCCAGTCTGTTGTACAATAGAGAGTTCCAGGCTACTCAGGGCTGCACAGTAAGATCTTATCACAAACAAACACACGTTCAAACCTTATCCACAAAATCAAGTGCTAGCTTCCATCAGTACTAGATATTTAATAAAAATTAATAGAATGAATGGATGATGGTATGATTGATATCTCTGCTCATAAAACGCATGGGATCAGATGGCTCATGTGCAAACCAGCCATGTCTGTGGAGCTCTCTGTATCACAATGCCCAGATATTACGAGAGAACTTAGAGCAACAACTGAGCAAGGGAAACCCCATATGCTTTGGCAATGATTGGCAGGTGAAAACCCTCTTGGCCTGTTTTTTTTTTAAGGTACAAGGCAATCTGAATCAAGGGAGGATGTTCTTGCCAAATCAATATAGAAGGCATAAGCCATGGTGAAAGCTAGTGGAGTTTAGACGAAGAAACCAGAGATATCACTAAAGTTTGCAAAAAAATTCCAGGAGCCCAGTGGATAAACTAAGTCTTTGTCACTCAAAGAATATTGTGTTCCACCATGACTGTTTGAAAATGCCATAGTGAGACCTAGTGCTTTATATGCTCATCTAGAAAATGCCTTCCAAATATCAGACCTAAGTAATTCACTTTAAAACAGCCAGGCTCATGGATCTTTCAGAATCACGTAAGCTGTGATTCTTACATAATGAAGAACACCAAAGCCCTTTAAAGGAATTGAGCCTTGAATGCCATTTGTAAGAAAAACTGTCGTTACGCAGTGGTTGAAAGAAAAGGTCTCCACCCAGTGCTTCATTTCAGCATGCAGATATCTTTCCAGATATTAACTTGCCATGGATTTTAGACATGGTCATGTTTGATGTGGATCCATGCAAAGTTTACTTCAAGCTTGTTTAATTCCAGTAATAATGTGCTTCATTTTACATGCCTTTCTCAACTTGGGGCTTATTTCCCATGACTATTTATTGATGTAAAGAAACGTGTATGCAGTGAGGTCTTTTCCTCTAGTATTCTGTATGTTATGAGTAGTTATTATATAAGAATGTGGGTACACACTGCATTAAATCTCTCTCTCTCTCTCTCTCTCTCTATATATATATATATGTATATGCATATATTCCTGTATTTTCCACTTATAGGGAAACACTGAGCATATACATTTCTTTACATAACTATCCCATATATATGCATATATATATATTTACACACACATATTTCTTTTTTTAACCCATTCTGCTCTTAAGATTAGGAATACCTTGAGCAGCAGGGACTACATATTGACTAGGTTTTCCCCCAGGAACGAGGAAAAAGGCAATTCCTTTGGTTCATCTTTCGTCATTGCCATGGTCAAGAACCCTCTAGCTAGGGATGTAGCTCAGTAGTAGAGTATTTGCACAGCAAAGTACCGGTCCCTGAGTTCTACCTTCAGCACCGCATAAACAGGAGTGGGCTCCACACCTGTAATCTCAGCATTCAGACAAGGCAGAAGAAATAAGGAAGACCAGAAGTTCAAGGTCAGCCTTGACCTTCTACGTAGTAAGTTAAAGACCAGCCTGAGCTACATGAGACCTTGTCACTAAAACCAAACCAAACTAAACCAACCCCGAAGAAAACATGTACTAAATTTGAGACAATAAATCAAACAGCAACAACTAAACAACCCAACTCGTAGTAACTGCGCATCACTCATCGGGCAGTGTATTAGTTAACTTTTCTGGTGCTGTGCTAAAACACTAGACCAAGGCAACTTAGAGCGGAAAGAGTTCACTTAAGGTCCACGGGTCCAGGGAGTTAAAGTCCACGATGGTAGAACAGGGGTGACAGGTTGTAGGAGGGTGTAGCTGCAGCTGGGAGCTTCTATCTCAAACCACAGACAGGAAGCTGAAAGAACATTCAGTCAAAAGGGCTCCCGTCTTTAGAAACCTCAAAGCCCACCCCCAGTGACACCCTCCCTCCAATACAGCCACACCCTTTACCCTCCCCAAATAGCCACCAACTGACGACCAAGTATTCAAACGCATGAGCCTATGGGGACCATTCTCACTCAAACCACCCCAGATGGAATGTACGGCCACCTGGGGAGAGGCAGCAAAAGACACTGAATTTGCAGCAGATAGAGTTATGGTTTAGTTGAAAGGACCATGTCTGGTAATAAACACTTCAGAGTACCCCAAGATCAGTGCAATATGAATATTATGGTTACTGAAACAGAATTCAGAGGACAGAGGACAGAACAAAACAGTAAAACCAAATGTATATACAGCTGGGATACTTGAGCCGGCATTGAAAGATGGACAAGTAGTGGTCACAGGGCTCCTGGTGTGTCTGTTGTCCAAAATCAGGGGAGAGTGAGCTGTAGAGAAGAGAGGTGTGGCCGGAGCTTGGTATTCAGCCTTACCCTTGCTTCCCTCTGGCCCTCTGATTAGCATCATGTCACTTTGGGTTTTAAATTCCTCTGCCTCTTTTTGGCTCCAGGAGACATTGCAAGTACAAAGGAGAAGACAGTTTATTAAGTTGTTAAGTTGTTTGTCATAATATTTATTGTGGTGATAGAGACTAGGCTAGATCTCAGAGATATGCACATCTTCCTATCGACAGAGGTTGAAGAGAAAATTAGTTTGGGGTTTTGTAATCTTGAAAATGGCATCCAGTAAAATAAGATCCATATATCATCTCCAGAGCTGTTCAGATCTGACTTATTTCACAACGCACTACACGCCCTGCATGTCAGCCTACTTGCCGCCCTCCATAATGACTGACGCACAGGTCTCACACAGGCCAACAGCCCTGCTGGCCGTTCTTCAAGCTGCAGACTGACCATCCTGCACAATCTCTGGAATGTGACCTTGGCTGCCAGTAAGTGGCTCTGGGACTCTGTGCAGATCACTTTCTGTTTACAGGGCTCCCTCTTCTAGTATAGACCATGAAGCCATTGGGCTAACAGATTCCGAACCCCTTTTATCAGGGAAGCTATTTTCCCCAAGAGAATTGTCTTCAGAATCACGATTTACCCGGGTAGAGGGGCTGAGAGTGTAGCTCAGTGTTAGCACCCTTGTTTAGCAAACAACAGAACGCAAGTTTGATCCTCAGCACTGTAAAATAGAAAAAAAAAAAAAAGGTTTTCTGATGAAGACAGAGATGAAGCAGAGTTTCAAGAACTCAGTGTCTTCTCGGCAAGGCACTGTCTTAGACACTAGAGGACTGTGGAAGCCACTGAATTAAAGGACTTTAGAAGTCCCTAGTAGTGATAATATTTATTCTTTACATTAAAAAAAATCCCCCCCCCCCCCCTCCGCGCATGTGGAGGGGGAAGGACAACGTGGTGAAGCTGGGTCCTGGGGTCAAAAGTTTGGTTACAGGCACCTTTACCCACAGAGCCATCTCCCTGGTTCCAGTATTTGTTATCTTTTGTTATCTTCATTCTGTTCCTAGGAAATAAAACCCCTGTCTCTGGAGTCCTTGTCTTTCTCTCAGTTTTTGGAGGTGGAGATTTATGGAGCCAAAGCTGACTTCAAATCTGTGTAGCTGAAGAGACCACCTCTGACGTCTGATCCTCCTGCATCAACCTCCCAGGTGCTGGGATTAAGAAAACCAGACGGAATTAGGCCAGCCTCTCTTGTGCGCCATGGACATGAAATGTCATGTAGGCAAGTATTTCTTTGGGAAAATTCTACACCATAGTGAGGAAAAGGACTTCCTTAATCTGGGCGATTGCATCCTGCAGAGCTTCCTTGAGGAAACCCTGGGGCCTTGATTAGCTCAGACACATCTGTTTGGTAGGAAGGTCCATGGTGGTAGGAAAGCCCACTGGAAGGGAGAAGAGCGTGTACAAGGTGCTCAGATTAAGGACAATTTGCATAACAAAATTAGAAGAAGGAAAGATGGCTGGAGGAAAGAACCAGGAGGTGAGGATGGTTCAGAGAGAAGCAGCAGGGATGTGAGGCAGACCCCACAGACTGCACAGGCTTTGCTGAAGGGATAGCAGCAATGGGAAAGCATGGGAGGGTTGTTAAGGATGCGCAGACTGTTTCAATACCGAGTGTAGTTGAAGCAGGGAATAGACTAGGTAACAGTAAGTGATTTTTATTTTTTTATTTTTTAAAGGCTAGAGGATAAAAGTAAAGTGATAAGGACACACTTAGAAGACTTGGGAAGCAACAGTGATGGGTCTCAGTGAAGGACCGGATGTGAACTGGAGGGGAGACGGGAACAAAGACGGATCCCGCATGCCTGCCTTTACCGACAGGAGGGATAGTTTTTGCTGTCCTCTGAAACAGAGAACAGAATCATGTCTTAGGAGGAAGATCTAGCGATTTTAGGGGATTCTTGGCAACGGTGAACTGGAAGCGGACTAGTCTGATGTTTGGGTTCGGAATGCAGAGATGAGATCTAGGTTGGTCCTGGAATTTTGGGAGTGGTTGAGTTACCGGCACTCATCAAGTAAACAGCTCCTAGCATGGGATAGATTGCCTAGGGAAAGACAGGCGAGAAGAGGTCTGAGGGAGAATCATTCTGGATCTATCATTCAGTGGCTTGGACCTTGGAATTAACCAGTAAAGGAGATTTGAAAGATGGTAGGAGGAAGAAAAGAGGGGGATCCCAAGGATGTCTGTATGGAATAGCTTGGACAGATAAGTTGAATGTTAGGCAGTATCCAGTGCATATTCTTAGGTGGCATTCACAATGACACTTGGTATATTTGTTAAATTAGTGAGTAAATCAAAGTTTCTGAGAGAGAGAGACTCCTATGATGTAGCTGTCCTGAAACTCCCTTTGTAGGTCAGGATGATTTGGTACTTACAATGATCCTCCTGCCTCTGCCTCCCAAATGTTGGAATTATAGGCATGTCCTATATCCTATAAAACATGCCTAGCTGTTTGACAATGCCTACCTTCTTAAATGTTATTTACATGAAGAAATGGGAAGTTGGACTGAATGAAGGCAAGACAGGAAGGTGGGAGGTAAGAAAGAAAAGAAAGAAATGTTTTGGAGGAGGAGGAGATGAGATGAGGAGGAGGATGAGGCAGGCTTAGAAATAAATGTATGTGACAATGTGTCCTGATGATGAAGCAACCTGAGAATGGGACAGCCCTGAAGAAAAGCATCCCGAGAGCAGTGGGTTCAGACGGAGAAGGATGCAGTGCAAACATTTCTTGAAAAGGCAGGAGAGAACGTGATCCAAGCTGTGCTCGGGCCCTCCTTAAGATAATTAGATTATCAGATTCTGCTCTGCTGGGGCAGCTTACCCCTTATCTCAATTGTTCAACCAACATCTGTGCACACTGATTACACACTGAGGGACTAGTATGTGCAGTGGAGGGTTGGAAGGGTGGGATACAATGCAAGCCCCTCTAAGCTCACAAGAGAACTATCCCTGCAGATGGTCATGACTGAGCAGTAAGAGCTGATAGGGATGCCTGGTGTGGTACCATGTTGGACAGCCTAGTGTGCTTGGGTTGTTTGGTTTATTTATTTAGACATATTCATTTTTATCATTTTTATTCATGTGTATGCATGTGTGTCTTTGCACATGAGGACACATGCTCATGGAGGCCAGAGACTTTGTAGCCCCTGGAATTGGAGTTAGAGACAGTTGCAAACTGACCAACATGGGTGCTGGGAGCTGAATCTGGGTCCTCTGCAAGAGCAGAATATACATGCTCTTAACTGATGAACTTTCTCTCCAGCCTTTTGGTACTCAGTTGGAGAGGTTTCCTGACTCTTGGATTCTAGACACCACCCCCCACATACCAATCACCTTCCTCTCTAAAAGGAATTATTTAAGCATTCATTGGCTTAGTTCCTTCAGCTGGCTTACCTAAGAGGGATATAGTGAAAAAGTCTAGTAAAATAACTGAATGATAATGGTAACAAGTTGTTCACAGTTAGTGCTACACAGATGCTGAGTTATGAGCCAGGGCTACATCTTCACTAGGGATGAAGCCAGTCTGACAATATGCTAGTGTCCAACCACTAGCAATAACTTCTTCTCTAAGGCTTTCTTGATAAAAGCTTTCTCTTTGTGTGTGTGTGTGTGTGTACAATACATACACACACACACACATATCTATATCTATATCTATATCTCTATCTCTATCTCTATCTCTATCTATCTATCTATCTATCTATCTATCTATCTATCTATCTATCTATCTATCTATCTATCTATCTATCTAAAGATACTCAAGCCTTTATTTAGGTCTTCATCAGTTCACATGGTTAAAACACATCTTTTCCTTAAAGATAGTGCAGCTAGGGTAAAGCTCTCCCAACCTTTCTCATGTAGTTAGTTGTTTGTTAATTTGTCACACATTATTTGCTAAACCTGATAATACTTAACAAATCCTAATATTTCATAAGAATGGCCATCGATACTTTGGATTACAGTTTATATATGGAAAGTGGATCTCTTTTTTATTTTAATATTTAACTAATTAGCTTTTTAACTAGTTTTTTAGTTTAGGTCTAAACTCAGGACCGTGCACACATGAGACACTCTCCCAGCTACTAAGCCACACCCCCTGCCCTTCTTCATTTGGAAACAGTGTCTCTAGTTAAGGCTGACCCCTTTAAAATACAGCATTTTTAATCTTTTCCTTGTACCTCCTGAGGCAGGAGCTCCACCAAGTGAACTGCTTCCCAGGCTTCTCTCTCTCTCTCTCTCTCTCTCTCTCTCTCTCTCTCTCTCTCTCTCCTCTCTGCCTCCTCTCTTTTTCTTTTGTTTCTGCAAGCATTATTTGTACAGATTCAGAAAGAGAATAATGAGACTTTAAGTACACTTCTATATCCAATTGGTTTATTAAGCTAACTAGTCTGGTAGAATGAATATTAGTAACTCAGTACTTATCTCTAAGAGAAGGACAGCTGCTTTCTGAGTGCCGATTTCTGTCAGGCCCTGTAACCTTCTGTGTCCACGGGCTTCACATCTGTGGAACCAACCAACTAGTCTGGACTGAAAAAAGTTGTTTGTGTACATGTGTGAATGTTTTCTCTCTCTCCCTCTTCCTCTCTTCTATTTTTTTTCTGGCCTGGAACTCTCTATGTAGACCAGGCTGGCCTCTAATTTAGAGATCAGTCTGCCTCTGCCTCTCAAGTGTTGGGATTAAAGGTATGTGCTACTACACCCAGCTGGATTGAAAAAACTTTTAAAAATTCTGTCTGTATTCAGCATGTATGGAGTTTTTCTTTGTCATTATTCTCTACATGAAACAGGGTGATAAATATTTATATAGCACTCACAAGTAATCCAAAGCCTACTTAAAATATATTAGGGATGTGTAAGGCTGGCTATATGTAAACACTGTACCATGCCATTTTATGTATGGGACTTGGGTGAAGGAGGGGCACTGGAACCAGTCCCAGATCCCCTGCAGGTTCTTCAGATAACTCTGATCTCAGTCCTGATTAGACTCCACTCTGCTCCATAGGCAGCAGTATCTCTCTCTCTCTCTCTCCTACAGATAATCAGGTCACATGCCCATGTCTGCACACTCAGCAAGGAATGGTTCAGAGTTCTTAGCTGCACCTTGTCTGATCTCATAACTCTTTGTGCATCTGTCCTGTGCCTCCTCTTGGACAGTAAGAATCTGGGCTACCTCCCTGCCCCGACCATCTGAGCTGTTACAGGAAACATCTGTAACAGAGATGCTCCATCTCTGGGGAAAGGCTGAACCAGCACAGTGGTGCTCTTCACTACTGTGTACTGCACAGTTCTAAGGTCAAGGACAAGTGATGTCAGCTCTAGAAACTTGCATTAATATTAAGGAGTTAAGAGGTTTTTATAAGTAATAACATTATTGTGATGCATTTAAAAAGTTCTTATTTTTTATAGCTAGAATATGAAGTGTTTTATGGATAAAATATTTGATGTCTGATACCTACTTACAAAATGAGGTGGTGGATGGAAGTAGAGAGTTTAAATCCCATAAGACTGGCCTTCAACAGAGCATGTACACACAAGGGTTCATATTATTTTCTCTTCACTTTTGCATACTTTCAGGAGTTTTTGTTGGGAAAGGTTAAAAGAAGGCTTCAGTAGGACTAAATAAAAATAAATAAATAAATAAATAAATAAATAAATAAATAAATAAATAAATAAAAACTCGAAGGAGGAAATGCCCAATGCAGAAGGGCCTACTTTAAGTTTTAGTCTTTAATGGTGAATTTATTCTCAGGAAACAGATTATAAAGTGCAATGCTCTCAGAATGACTTCGGCGGAAGGGATTTCCTATATTCTATATGTTAATATTTCAAAAACGTTTATTAGATTTTTGTTTTACTTTGTTTTGGTATTTTGTGACAAGGTCTTGTAGTACGAATCTTAAATGGTCTTATTAATAAGAACAAACCTGAAGCCAGGTATTGGGGTGAATGCTGGAAGATCAGAGAAGCAGAACAAGCCACAGCCACCTCACCTCGCCAATTCCTCAGCTGATCCTGTTTCCTCAGACTGGAAGCCTCTGAGTCCTCATCCAAATGGATCTCAGCTGAACTGCTGCTCAAAAGCCTAAAAGCTTAACCAGCTAGTTCCTATTCCTCACACCTTATAGACCATTCTGCTTTCTGCCATCACTTCCTGGGATTAAAGGCGTGAGTCACCATGCCTGGCTGTTTCCAGTGTGGCTTTGAACTTACAGAGATCCGGATGGATCTCTGCCTCCAGAAGGCTAGGATTAAAGGTGTGAGTGCCACCATTTTCTGGCCTCTATGTCTGTCTAGTGGCTGTTCTGTTCTCTGACCCCAGATAAATTTATTAGGGTGCACAATATATTGGGGAACACAATACCACCACAGGTCTCATGTAGCCTAGGCTGCTTTCAAACAAACTATGCAGCCAAGAACGACCTTGAACCCTGATCTTTCTATCTCCATCTCCCAAGAGCTGGAATTACAGACATGTGCTTCCACACCTCAATCACTTTCTATTTTATTGCAACTATTACTGTTTTCTCTATTTTTAGTTAATTAATTTTCCACAGTTTTTCTGTGTTGCCCAGGATACTCTGAAATTCACTATGTAGCCTAGGATAGCCCTGAACTTACAATCTTCCTACTTTATTCTCTTAAGTTCTGGGTTGGTATGAGTGTATTCTCTCACATTTATTACTTTTTAAAGAAGATTCATGTTCTTCATTGACACATAAGACCAACTCTTCTGATTTATTGTGTGATCTGAGTCAGTGGTAGCTTTCACAGGTGGGGTTTGCATTTGGAAACAAGAGAATAGAAATTAGAGAACATTTGGAATTCTTTCCCTTTCTAGAATTCTGTTGCTACGGAAAGCCTGTCAACATTGCTTTTTTGTTGTTTAGTCCTTAAACCCCATGTTCGTGGACAGGCACAGCACGACGTAGGGATATAGACAAGCTCAAAGGGCGTTACCATTGAAATCTAAAACTATTTTTAGGGCAGAGCGCACACTTAGGTAATGCTCCAAAAGACTAACTCATCTGGTTTGTTCCTACACTACAACTTTTTATCTAGGACCTCAGGTTTGACACACAAACACCTCACTGTCTATAAGAAGACAGCATCTTGGGATGGGCAGTGGTGGCACACACGCCTTTAATCCTAGCACTCGAGAGGCAGAGCCAGGTAGATCTCTGTGAGTTCGAGGCCAGCCTGGTCTACAGAGTGATATCCAGGACAGGTACCAAAACTACACAGAGAAACCCTGTCTTGAAAAACCCCCAAATGGAATGTGGGGATGTGGGGTGGCTTGGGAGGGAGGGCTGGAGGGTGGGAGGAGGGAGGAGGGGGGATCTTAGGGTGGTATGTAGAGTGAGTAGAAAATTTCTTAATAAAGGAAAATGAAAAAAAAGAAAGTTTTTTTTGTTTTAAAAGACACCCCCTCCCCCCCAAAAAAAGACAGCGACTTTTTCGAAGATAGAATTAAATTAGAATGGTACTGTCACCATAACCAGGCATGGCGGGAGTGCACCTGTAATCCCAACATTTAGGAGGTGGAGGCAGTAGGATTAGGAGTCCAAGGCCATCCTTGGCTACACAGTGAGTTTGAGGCCAGCCTCGGGTATGGGAGAATCTATCTCAACCCTCTTTCTTTCCTTCCAAACAAACAACCAAGCAACAAAACTAAAACTGAAATGAAAGCCCCTCTCTCCTTCTCTTCTTTCCTCTCCCCCTTCCTCCTTCCCTCCTTCCCTCCTAACTGATGACAAACAGTGCATAGGGTACGTTATCCTGATGAAGTTTCCTTCCAAGTTAACCCTCCATTGGAATTGCTTATTCAGAACAGTCTTTAAGTATGTCTGACTGAGTGGGGAGATGATGCACCTTTGATCCAGATACAAGTCAGTTAAAGGCAGACCTGGTTTAAGGAAGGCACAGGGTACAGGGTTGAGTAATCGTGTTCTCATGTGAATTCATCAGAGTCCAGACCCACTTGTCGCTTGATGTGACTTGACAAGCTGTGTCCTCAAGTGTCCTTCAGTACATGTATCAGCTGTGTCTCCACCCTCATAGAAATTCCCAGGACCCAAACAGACTCACTTAGAAGAATGTTAATGAACTGAAAACATGCTGGGTACTGTTGTGTAGTACAGAAGAAATCTGTATCTGCGTAGAGTCAGGATGTCACATTTTTGTGTACTTTCAATCTGCTGGGAGAATGGGCCTTAATATAATTTAGCATTAGTGTGTAGTTTTAAATTGGTATCTGAGTTACACACACACACACACACACACACACACACACACACACACACACACGAAACTTCAACTTACTGTCTTTTCCTATTTCTTTGCTGGAATCCCAACTTTCAGATACACTGTAAAGTTGGTCAAAACAAGATACTTTCCTTGAACCTCTGGCTTCTGGGTGGCAGAAGGCAAAAGGCAAGCAGTGTGGGCAGGTTTCAAATACACAGTAAAAATGACAGCAGTTTCTCACTGCAGCCCCACGTAAAGAGGACTGAGCAAAGGAGAATAGTGCTAATTAGTGTCCCTGTCATGGTCCGACTCTATCACTCTTAACTACTAAATGCTTGCACGAGACCAGCAGTGTTCATCATGTGATCTTAGCATCCTTTAAGGTTATTTATGACTCCAATATACAGGATATCTTTTAACAGATCAGCATAGCCCCAATAAAATGGGCTGTGGCCAAACTTCAAAGGATCATTAGGATAAATTTGAACTGTAAGAAGAGAACACAAGGCATCTTGGATACCCAAACCCTGTCATAGCAGCTTGCATTGACTGATACAGATCACAGCCTTACCTCTGTGCTCATCTCTGTAATCTGTAGTCACACTTACATATATATCTGTAGTGGAGATTTAACTACCTACAATCATTAAAGATCTAAATTGTTTTCTAATCTTAATGATATGCATTCTTTCAATGCTTCTTTCTGATAAATGAAAGGAGAAATTTCCCACATGTCTTCCCCATTTAAAGTGTTTAATAGTCTTCTCTGCGGGTTCACTGGCCTTAAAAATACCTTCAACAATTCAGTTATCACAGCTTCCAGGTACCTAAGTGAGTATAAACCAAAACAAAAATGTGATGGTGTTTTTTTTTTTTTTTTTTTTTGGTTTTTCGAGACAGGGTTTCTCTGTGTAGCTTTGCGCCTTTCCTGGAGCTCACTTGGTAGCCCAGGCTGGCCTCGAACTCACAGAGATCCGCCTGCCTCTGCCTCCCGAGTGCTGGGATTAAAGGCGTGCGCCACCAACGCCCGGCCGTGATGGTGTTTTACTGTTGCCAAATTGTCTAAGTTTAAAGGAACGATGAAGTGGTATTAGGGCTTTCTTTTGCAGCTGACAGGAATAGCTTCCAAGGCTTTGTGGTACAGCAGATGAGCTCAAAAACAGCAAAGTCGGAAAAGGGTTCATAGCACAGACATATCAACTCTGCTGCTAAAAACGTAGCATCAGGAGGTTGAAATGGTAAAAGGATTAAAATAAACTATGTACTTCCAATTGTGTAGTACAACCTCAGTCTCTAACAGAATGTTGGCACTTGAAATTAGACACTACGATCTACACTAAGTATACATCAATAAAACTGAAACACTGAAAAACGCACACTCCTTTAAAATGATTTTTACCACGGTTGTTTTTATGTGTGCATGTGCATGCATGTGTATGCACGTGCTCCATGGCACATGAGTAGAGTCGAAGGGCAACTCATGGAAGTGGGTTCTGTCTCGTCACCGTGTGGATCCTGGGCATCAGACTTAGGAAGTCAGGCTTGGCGGAAACACCTTTGCCTGTGAGCTATCTCGTCAACCCAACAGTGCACACTCCCTTCACGGAGACATCTTCTGTGTGCATTTTGTGTGTGACACTAAAATAACCCTGTATTAGCAACAATGTGTCTTAGTGTGACAATCCTTTACTAGTTATCTTTCTAATAGTACACAAATATCTTAAAGGATGTTAAATATCACAGGAGGAACATTGCTGATAGAAAGCCTTAGCAGGAAATAGCAATAGTCAGTCACATTGATTTCAAATCTATGCCATTACAGTTGTTTTAATTTTTGTTTTTTTCTTATTTTGTTCATTGTTTCTCGGGCAGATTATATTTTATGTGCGGCTCAATGATGACTCTCGAAATGACAGAGTGCTAGTGCTAGCAGCTAGGAGAAACTTGTGGGGGCATGTTTTCAAATAGAAAAGAGGTTCTCAGGCTCTGTTCAGGGACTATTGACGCTTTTGCTGTGGTCATCAATGACAAGAATGATGTCTCAGACATGTGGAGATGAGTGAAAAGTAGCAACTGTTGTTTCTCATTCTCTTTAGATGTCACTTGTGGTTTTCATCTGCATTTTTATTTCTATGTATTTCCCTAACAAGGAGATAGCATTTTAAAGTAAGAAAAACAAATTTTATAAAAATATAACAAAAATTGAAATCTATTACTTTTGACATAAACTGTGACTTTCATGCTCATCTTTGAAAACATAATGAACACTTATAGAAATTAATAAGATTTATTATTAGTATAATTATAAATGTGGTTACCAATATTACACATAGTTATTTTTTGATACACTAGAATATCTCTGTATGATAGATATAAAACACTCTTTTGTTTCATTTTTGAGACAAGGTCTCAGTAGCACTGTCTGGTCTCAAACTTACTGTTCAGTGGAAGACAACTAATTGCTGATCCTCCTGCCTCCACCTCCCCTCCTAGGGTTACAGGCATGAACCACCACATGCAGGACTGGAGTCAGACCCCAGGACTTTGTGAATGCTGGGCAGACACTTAGGTGAGCTACTTCTGCAGCCCTAATATATGGTACCTTGATTACAAGTATAGAATATGATGCTTTTAATGCTTTGCTAGAGTACATAAAATGCCTCTCCAGAGGTGACTTTATTTAGCTCTTAGATAAGCATGTGAAAACTCTGTCATTCCACTGGTCACCCCCGGCATCTTGGGGGCTATTTCTTCTGGATCTACTTTATGATGCCTAGTTAGGGAACATGATTTAGCTTTCCAGATATCTGAGTGTGCCTTATGGTTTAATGGCATTCTAGAATAGCAGAAAGGATTCTTTTTTTTTTTTTTTTCAAATGGAGAGGGCTGTAGGTCTCTGTGTTAACATTAACTATGGGACTCTCTATTGCTTTTCAAATTGCACTGCTCTGTGAGCCCTCGTCCTCCTTTGCTTTTAAATCATGGCTCTTTGAACTTGGAGAAGGCTCATCTGAACTAAAGGAAGTGAAGTAATGCTCTCTGCCTTCCCTTGCCTTTGGTCAGAGTTCTCACGGATCAGCAGTATGAAGGCAGCTGTAGGTTGGAGTAATAGAGTCCTAACGTCAGATTCAACGCCCTCTCATCATCTGCCTTTACTTCCTCACCAGAGCATTTTCCTGTCTGACACAGAGCTCAAAAGTTGGCATGTCTAAGAATCCCCTGGTGGGCTAGTTCTCTAGCCCATCAGAGTTCCTGATTCATGGAGGTCCAAGGTGGAGCTGCTGATGTGAGATTTTAAGAAGTCCTCAGGATGGTCCTGGGGATGCTGTTAGTCTCAGGCCTGCAGCTGGCTAGTGGCTGTTTCACACGGGCTCTCAGGAAGTGCTTCCCTTACAGAACCCGCTCATAAGGACAGGAATAAGTGATTGTAATTTCCAATCAGTGTGGCAAAAGACTGAAGTAAACACACAGACTCTCAGAAGTGTCTGTGATTCATACTGACTTGGGAAATGCAGGAGGTTTGAGAAGTAATATTTAGAGAGGAGTAGATGATTTCACACAGGGAAACAGGATGAGCGGAGACAAAGAACTTGAAACACACAGTGTCCGCAGTATTAGATGCTAAAGAGATACCTATGCATTGCTTAATAGTCCCTTCCCATCCGCCCAATATTTTCAGCAATATTTACTTAGAATTGTCAACTTACTGCTTTTCACCCAACATTATTATCTTTTTTCCCTCCACTCTAGTTTAATCTGAATTTATTCTTTCTGGAAGGCAGAAGAAAAGTTATGAGCATAAATGGCCATGCTTTCAAATGCGTAATGATTAATTATCATCTTTAATATGCATGACACATTCCTTGTGAAATCAACATATGTCTACATGCTACCCAAATAAGTAATTGAAAAGTTCAGCAAATTCAGTCACTTGGCACCATGTAATTAGAAAAAAAAAAGATTTTTTTATGCTGAATTTAGTCAAATTGAGACACACCGTGCTATTAAAATTTTGTTTTTTTAACACTAAGATACTGTGGTTTTTAGAATGAGAACTGTCTCCAGGTAAGGTAGATGGTAATGCCATGGACTCTGATGCTGTTCCAGGAAAATCTATTCTTTATGTAACCCACTTCTGCTACTTTCAAAAAGCATGATATTCATACTCCAGTTAAAATAATAATTGATATGCAGTAGCCTATCTCTTGAGTGTTCCAAGTTCCTTACCTGATTAAGAAAACTGATTTTAGTTGGTTTCTTGCTTAGTCAACTGATAGAAAGATAAGACTGCTTTCTGAGGAAAGCACCAGGTGGGAGCTGATGGTTTTGGCAGGGCCTGCTCTGGAAGGTGGTGAGTGCTGCCAAGAAGCCCAATATGAGTGATTCAGAGCCTTCTTCCTGGCTGATAAGTTTATGCGAAATTTTTAAAACATTGGATCCAGGAAGCTGGGGAGATAGCTTAGTCAGTAAAGTGTCTGCTTTGCAAGCATGGGGGCCTGAGTTTAATCTCCAGAACCAATGTTTATAAACAAAGGGCTGGCACTGGGGAGACAGAGACAAGAAGATCTCTGGGGCATCCTGGCCAGCTAGTCTAGTCTACATGACTAGGCAAGGTAGAGACCCTGCCTCAAAGGCAAAACACTGTAAATAGTCCAAACCAACCAACCAGCCAAACAAACACATAGCTCCAAAGTGGTTAGCACCCGAAGAACCACAAGCAAGACTATCTCTTGGCTTAGACACACGTGTAAGCCCCCTCATGCTCGTGTGCACACACACGCACACAGTGACCTTAATACACTAACTACTGCATTTTGAGCACTATAGACTATTTCTATAGGTCTGATAGAACTGATTTTATAATTGTAAGTGGCATTTATAAGTGATATTGTCATTGTGAGAATCAGGAGGTCACTTTGCTTTGTTTAAAGCGTGTAGGCTACTAAATGTTGAACATCTATTTAACTCAACATTTTTTTTTTGAGACAGGATCTTGCTATGCAGCTCTGGTTGGCCTGGTACTCACTACGTAGCCCAGGTTGGTATTGAATTTATGACAATCCCCCTGTTTCAGCCTCTTGAATGATGAGATTACAGGCATAAGTCACAATGCTCAGCTTTTATTTCTATGATTTTTGATCATGTTGTGACTAATAAATAGTTTTAAGTATGAAGATGTTATTGAAAAAAAAAAGAAAGGTGATTAAAGCAAAGAAATGAAGAACATAGGTAAGGAATGAATGTATTGTATCCACCATCCTGTTTAATACTATGGATACATGAATAACATTTAGAACATATTTTAGTAAATGTTAAATGCATGGTTGATTGATATAGATTCTTCTTTATACTTTTTTATGTTGTTGATTTTTTTAAATAGTAGCTGGGCAGTGGTGGCAAATTCCTTTAGTCCCAGTACTTAGGAGGTAAAAGCAGGCAGATGTCTGTGAGTTCGAGACCAGCTTGGTCTAAAAGTGAGTTCCAGGACAGCCAGGGCTGTTACACAGAGAAACCCTGTCTCAAAAAACCAAACCAACCAAACAAAATAGTCTGTGTGTGTGTGTGTGTGTGTGTGTGTGTGTGTGTGTGTGTGTGTACTTTCAGAAGCTAGGGGAGAATGTCAGGTGTCCTGCTCTATTACCCTCTACCTTCTTCCCTTGAGACAAGGTCTCTCATTGAATCTTGAGCGAGGCTGGTGACCAGCAAGTCCCACGGATCCTCCTGCTTCCTCTCCACACAGTGTGGGGGTTACAGGCCTAGGTGACCACACCCAAGGTTTTTAAGGTAAGTGCTGAGGATTTAGACCTGGGTCCTCATGCTTGCCCAGGAAGCCCCCTTATGCACTGAGCCACCTCTCCAGTCCTGATAATAACATTTCTGAAAGCATTAAAAATGAAAATTTCAAGCCAGGCATAGGGGTCCATGCCTGTGATCCCAGCACTAGGGAGGCTTAGGTAGAAGGATTTTGAGTGTGAGGGAAGGCTGAATTACTTAGTGAGAGTCCACCTCAAAACATCATAAATGTCCCACTCGGCAGAAGATTGAACCATTCCTTAAACTAATTTAGAAAGTCAACTACATCAGCACACGATAGATGCATAGTTCAAGTCCAAATTAATTTTATTTTTGAACTTTGTAAAATTGTCACAGTTCTCTAAAAAATTAAGGTAATCAATAATATAGACCTCTAGTCTTTACCTTTGAGTGCACAGATGAGTATGTACACTTCTCTCTCTCTCTGAAATACTTCAGAAAGTAAACTTTGGCTATCAGTTATAGAAAAGTTTTGAGGTTTATTGCAGCTCCATGTTTAATGTGCCTGCACACTAACCTGAGGAGAAAGTGGAAATCAGGGCCTTGAACACGAGTGCATTTTTCCAATTTCATTCCACGCTTTCACTTGCCTGGGTTGAGATAAAGAGCTCTGTTGATTCTTGCCTATGAAACAGTCTGTGAGCTTTTAGAAACATGAGGGACATTCCACATTTTGATGTATCTAGGGAACTCTCCAATGGTGGGAAAAGTGTATGCCATCTGATTGCCACAGCCAGGTTTAAGCTTGCCTTTTGCAGGGGATGCATCAGAACAGGACATGACCTTGCTGAAAGTCTTTGATGCCATCAGTCTTTAGTGACAGGTATATGTTCTGGTTTGAATGTGAAATGTTACTCACAGGCTCATGTGTCCGGGTGCTTGGTCCCCGGTTGGCAGCATTCCTCAGGTGGGAATGGGTCGTGCAGGAGGTGGAGCTTCGCTGGAAGAAGTACTCACTGGGTCTGGACAAGGCTGAGCGTTTATAGCCTTGTCCCACTTCCAGTTCATTCCCTCTACTTCCTGTATGTGTACACGGTTGAGATGTCATCTCTCAGCCTCTTGTTCCTAATGCTTACCTCCACGCCTCCCCATAGACGTTAGCCCCCTGGAACTGTAAGCCAAAACCAACCAAACAAACAAAACCCAAACAAACATTTCTTAAGTTGCTTCTGGTCACGGTATTTTATCACAGCAACAGAAAAATAACAGACCACACCCATTTTACAGGGGTGCAAGGAGCATTATGGGACAGTACATGATACCTAATCACATAATCTGCATATGTGCCAACATTTGGTCACAGTTTAGCTCATCAAACTCTATGGGTTATTCCTCTCAATTGTAAATGTGATACAAAGATCCACTTCTAGTCAGGTAAACACATGGGATCACTGTGGGTTTTTATTTATTTTATTCATTCAGACTGGTCTTGAACTCACCCTGTAGATGAACTGAAGACGACCTCTGAACTTCCGATTCCTTAGCTACCTTCTACCTTTAGTTGGAGATGTGCTCTCTTACTGGCCTGGAATGCCACTGTCAGCTACCTGGCCAGTGAGCTTCCAGGGATCTGCCTGCCTGTCTCTGCCTCCCTTCTTGTCACTACTGGGATTGTAAACCCATGTTCCTGCACCGGCTTTTAATGTGAATTTTGTGCATCCAACTCATGGTTGTGTGGCAAACGCTTTACCAATTGAGTTACCCCTCCAGGCCAGCCTGATTCTTCTGTAGAGCTCAGGGAGGCTTCACGTGACCTGTCATTGAATTCATTTACTCTATGTTCATTTTGCTAATGACCTGTCCTCCAGCTTAAGAAGGGGTAGGGTCCTCTGGAGTGGACACCAACTCTCCTCATCATTACAGCCATGCCTGCCCTGCAATCCCCATGAGGATTTGTTAGTCTGCCTTTAAGGACACGACAGAAGCATGTTAGCCACCTAAGGTTTTTCTCGTTAGTAAGACTGACACCTGTATTCTGATGACATTGTTCAGATCTGTCCGACTCTTCACCTAGGACCGTGGTTCCCAACCCTCCTAATGCTGTGACCCTTTAATACAGTTCCTTGTATTGTGGTGACCCCCCAACCGTAAGTTTATTTTGTTGCTACTTCATAACAATAAGTTTGCTACTGTTATGAATCATAATATAAATATCTGATATTCAGGATATCTGATATGCGACCCCCAAAAGGGTCATGACCCACAAGTTGAGAACCACTGACCTAGATAGAATGATAGATAATGATGAGTAGGATGACAGGCAGGTGAATCTGACTACACCATCAACACAGTGAACACTTGGAGATAACTTTCCGGTAAAATAAAGAATTTTATGAAGATAATTTTCAACCCCTGTCACCACATGGAAACGGTAACATTGAAAAATACCAGCTGGATTACTACTCTATTAATAATTTTGCCAGGTGTGGTGGCGCACACCTTTAATCTCAACACTTGGGAGCAGAGGTAGGTAGATCTCTGTGAGTTTGAGGTCAGCCTGGTCTATATAATAAGTTGTAGGCCAACGAGAGCTACACAGTGAGACTCTGTCTCAAAACAAAATAAAACCAATGAAAGAAACAAAAACAAAAACAAAAACATCCCAGCTTCATGTGTTGGAAAACAGAGCAGATCTTGTCAGCATTTACAGCTGTACACCATCTTACCTAATTTTCCTACTTTTAGGCTTGTGATAATACAAAAAAGTCTAGAAAGCCTGTCTGAGCTTTTGACATTTTGATATAATGTTGTCATTTATGACATTCACACCAGAGAGCCACACAATTAAACTACAAAAAGAAAAAAATATGTAAAAAAATCTCATAATTTTTTAAGTAAGCTGTGATCTTGGTTCACATTCATAGCTGTCCATGAGGTGTACTCTGCTCAGAGTTGGAGATGCTGCGGAACTTTGGAAATGGTAGAAGAAAGAAAAGAGAAATGTTGTTCCGTACATACCACATCTTTTAAATCCTATTTCCTTTATCTCCTGAAATTATGGACTAACTCCAGTTTTGAATCACTGTCATAAATAATAACAATCTGGTTTCTGAATTTACAGTGTCTAGTCCTAGGCAGTCCACTACGTTGGTTGAGGAAATGGATATTATCAGCCAACCAATCAGCTCTAAAGTAAGGTTTCCTTATTCCACACCAAGTGGAATTAACATGGCTCTTAACTTGGTTCTCCAGGAAGTGGGTTGTGTAACTCCCCATTTACATCAGAGTCACTGTTTGGTGTCATGCTACAGACAGTCATTTCCCTTCTCCGGTTCTCTCATGAACGTACTTTGTGCTAACTGGTTGTTCAACTGGAGTCCCTCTCTGAATACTTCATATTGGGGATTCTTTTTCCTTTGACAAATACTATGCAGCAGATTTCTTCTGATGGCCAGGTGTCAGACCCTGCTTTAGAGCTCGTTATTTAAGAGGAGGCAGACTCAAGTTCCTCATGGTGCACTGGGTCTGGATGTAGAGAAGGCAGGTACAAGGCATTCTGGGAAAATAAGATACTGCCTTCCATTCCCCAGAGCGTCAAGGACAGTTTTCTACTGAGAAACTGAGTCTTGGGGGAGAAGGATTTTGGCAAACAGATGGACAGACCAGTCAGAGTAAACCATAGGCTCAGAGTGCAGGAGTACATGGTTGCCTCTTTTGAACTCACAACCTGTAAGCAAAAGAAACCCAGGATATCTAGTTTAGGCCATATGGCAACGTATTGGCTAATATGCTGTGCAGGCTGGCTTCATGAACACCTTTACCCACATAGTCTCATTTATGACCATCAATTCTCTTACCTCCTCTCCCCTCCCCTCCTTTCTCTTCTCCTCTTTTTTTAAAATTTCTCTCCTTATACCTCAGAGTTACCCTTGTTTTCAACTCATACAGGGGTGTTTGTTGCTCACACTTCCTAGTTCACCACCGGGGCTTTTGTGCAAACAAGCCCTTTCTTCAGCTGTTCGTTTCTGTTCTGGGGCTTACAGTACCACACGAGTAGCCTTGACTGCTCTAGGGATGTGTGTGGTTCATCAATACACACACACACACACACACACACACACACACACACACACACACGAGAGAGAGAGAGAGAGACAGAGAGACAGAGAGACAGAGAGACAGAGAGACAGAGAGACAGAGAGAGAGAGACAGAGAGAGAGACACAGAGAGAGAACAATAGAAGACAAGTTGGACTTAACCTACCATGACTTTAACAGAGATCTTTCTCCGTTTTGACATTTTTTCTTTAAGCTAGCACATAAAATAATGGGTCTCATTATGACCTTTTCATGCATACATGTCATTTACTTTGGCAAGGATTTTTAAGTACTAAGACTTTTTTTTTGTCTCCTAAAATTTGTTTAGATGTTTACCTAGCCAATTTTGTACTTTCCTTGGCTTTTAAGAGGAATTTCCCCCCAGGAAATGTAATCTAACTATAGGCTTCTTCTAGAACCTACACAAATCATGACTTACCTCCTATCATCTTTTTGGTGGCAGAATCTCTCTTTGTCAACCAGGCTGGTCTCAAATTCTCAATCCTCCTGCCTCAGCTTACCAGGAAGCTGGGACTATGGATCCACACTATAATACTTGGCCAAACACTTTTTATATTATGGACATTTTTATGCATCTTAGATTTGGTTAAGCAAATATCAAGGGGAAAAGAAGAAGGACAGAGTATGTAACCAGCAAGAGAGAGACACTGCCTCTGTTCCTGGTGGTGACGGCAGGAGAGTTACTATGGATCTTCTATGGTTAGTGACTTTCTTGTTTCACAAAAGCCCCCAACAGGGGCCATTACCAAAGTGGTGGGGATGGAGGGAGGGAGCAGGAGAAAGATGAGAGAGAGACAATTGCTTCCAAAGCGCTTGGTCCAGCTAAGTCCCGGTCTTGATATTGCTGAAGGGAGAAGACCCTGCATGCTTATCTTTTCACCTACATGAATCCAAGGCCAGTGCTTACAGGACACCAGATCGTTTCCTTTCCCAGAGTGCTCACTCACATGGTTTATGTGAACAAGCATGGTTCTTTTCCAGGGTGCCATTTGTAAAACGTTCAGAATGAAGGCCACTGTTCCCGAGTCCTTCTTCTCCGGGCCTCCATTCCCTTGGTAAATTCTGGAAAACAAATCAGGTCCTCCCCATGAGGTATTTTTATTAAGAGTTACTGACAGTGTTCTTTAACTGGTGACTTTGGAAAACAACAGAAGTAATTGCTTGCAAAAAATAAAAACAACACCAGCAGTAACTGTCAATTTAGGCATATAAACACAGCTAATTACATGGGACTTTTGCAAGCACAGTCTTGTTTAAGTGCTGATCCTTTCTCTCCAGGTGGCACCCCTAATACATGGCTGGACAGTGTGTACTCTTCTTGCTCTGTCGAATCCTTGCTGATCCGTGTTGTTCCCTGAATTGGTGCCATGTGGTCCTTGATCCTTGTTCTCGAGAGTCACATCTTCTCCGATTCACCATGAATTGGGATCTGTCATGATGGGATAAAGATTTACTCTCTTTCCCCCACGGATTCGAGCATTGTTGCCACTAGAACCACTTGCTCTGCACTCCATGTGAAGGTAGCGTTAGCCTCCACTGCCCTTGACCTTCTGTGGCTCATTTCTTGTTTTGAGCTGTTGTCGCTTTTCCGAAGTTGTATTTGCTTTTTGGTGACAGGTAGTAATGGCTCCTCTTAGGTTTTCTGAAACTGCTGGGCAGTGGCTTGTCCAACTTTCTTGACCACAAGTAGTCAACTCACTGAAAGAAATTTGTTTAATTTTGTGACACACACACACACACACACACACACACACACACACACACACACACGAAAGTTTCTTGCAACAATTAACCCTACTGCACAAAACAGACCTAGTCTATCCTATCCAATTTTATTCTTCTATTCTCTCCTCTTCCCTTCCTCTTCCTTCCCTCTTCCCCCTTTCTCCCTCTCCTTCCTCTTCCCCTTCACTTCTCTTCCTTTTCCTCTCCCTTCCCATGGAAGTTTGAGTTCTCAGGTCACTTATGAGCCAAGTGCCCCATACTGGAAACCACCTCTCTCTGGTTAGGGCCCTTACAAGATTCACCAGCCCTGGAGAAAGTGAGGTGAGCACCAGTACGTATCGATTCCTGCTTCCTGTCTATGTACACAATGTGTTTACTAACACAATGTGTTTATGGATACAATGTGAGCAGCTACTTAGAACCCCTACACCCATGCCTTCCCCACCAGGCTGGACTGTACCTTCTAGAACTATCATCCAAAATAAACCTAAATCTTTAAGCTGTTTCTTTTCAGATTATTGGGTCACAACAATGAAAAAAGTAACTAATAACACCTGAACTTTTCATACCACAATTTTTCTTGGCCTATAATCAAATACACCACTGAATTTCCTTCCAAAGTTTGAATTTCTGTATCTGTCTTTTTCTTTGATGAAACTTTGATAAGTACAAATTACTATGATGCTCACTCAAGTGTCACTAATTAGAGACAAAGCTACTTTAGAGTAATTACTAACGAAAGTGCATTGATGTTATTCCATATGGCCTCCTAGAGTGAGCAACTCATTCTCCACCCTGTCCCACAGGGTTGAAATGTTTTGAGAATTACCAGTCTGTCATTTTTTTTTTCCCACAGAGTCCAAGGACTAAATAACCCTGGCTTACAGAAAATTAGGGCTAAGCCAAGTATCTTTTTGTTCTAGGAACAGTATTGTTTATATGTGTGTGCACCCATGTATGTGTGGTGTTTGTGTATTTGCTTGTAGGCCTCAGGCCAACCTCAAATGTCATTCTTCAGGACAGCATCCACCTTGTTTTTGAAACAGGATCCTTCACTGGCCTTCCACTCATTGTGTTAGCTTGGTTGCTTGGCCAGCAAGCCCCAGGGATCTGCCTATCTCTGCCTTCTCCAGCTCTGGGACTGCAAGTGTAGACCACCATGTCTCCCTTTTCCACATGGGTTCCAGGGATCAAAAGGGTCCTCAGGCTTGTGTAGCAAGCCCTTTAGCCAGTGGCGATCACTTCTTCCCTGATACTGTCAGTCTGTAATGGCTCTTACAAGTTGGCTCTTCACTTTCCAATTTTTTATTGTTGGAATGCCCTGGAGCTGAGAAACAGGGTAGATGGTTCATAAGGCTGAACTTGTCTTCATTTGGAGATTCTTCCTGATTTTCTTTAGGATAAGAAAAACCAACTTTCCCCAGAGCAGTTAAGAGACTTTTTTCTCCCGGGAGGAAGATACAGATTCAATGAGCGTGGAGCCATGAAGACTCTTAGAGCTCAGCAAGGACGATGACTGCTGTCCATGCTTCCAGTCACTTGGGACAGTTTGTTAGCAGTGCGAGTCTCTTTGTGCATGTCAGACACACTTGACTTTTGTGGTTAAGGATGAGCGAAGTTAGGTAGTACACAGATAATGGGGTTTCTTAAACTTTTTTCATTCATAACAAAATGCCTGAGAAAATTTTTACATGATCCTGGGTATGTAGATATATAGAATAGATAGTAAAGCTCTACTGATAATAAACCACAAAGAAATTTATCTTAAAGCAGTACTTTAATATGTATACCACTTTACCATTTATTAATGATGAAAGCAAATATATGGATGAGATGAACTAAAACGTGCCTGTTTAGTTTTACATGAAGAATTAAATCTTGACTAAATATTTGATGTTGTGGGATATTGAGGATCTTTAAGATTTTCCAGAGTTGACTGGTGTTTTATTTTATAATCTTGAATACAGAGAATGCCACTTTGCATAAATAGTTAGTATAAAACTGGTGGGCATGTATTTAGGCCATTTCAGAATGGTTGGAAATTCTGTCCTAGTCCCAAGCCAAAATTCCCTAAATGACTCACCCAGGTACTCAAGCTATCAACTCCAATGGCAATTTTAAAGATCAACCATTCTTCCACAACACAATCTAAAGATACACTCAGTTTACACTCACAGACTAAGAAATGATGGTAAGAAGCAGTAAGTATTGGTTTTCCATAAGTAAACCATCATGTTTCTGTAAAAGCCGGAAAGTGTGTGGACACTGCAATTCTTACCACACGACACTTGGGAATCTGGGCTGCTGTGCTTCAGTCGGAGTTCATTGGTGTCTGTGCCTTGGCATGGCAGTATGTGTAGTGGAAAGTGTGTGTTCTGTGGTCAGGGCCAAGGCTGCAGTGAAGCCCCTGCTTGCAACATGGACGAATGCTCTGGAAACACCTGGGATTCATTGTGTACTTGAGTTTGAGCTTGTTTTTGGTTGTACATCTAGATTGTTCCTTACCTCCAAATTCAATTATGTGACTCCATGGGTTTAGTGCCTCAGTTTTGGAAGCCAGGGTCTCATAGCAACATCATGGCAGCCATAGATGTCATTTAAAATGTCTAGGAATCACACTTTAAAAAGTGAAATGAAATGGGTAAAACGAAGAAGAAAACATAACTTTCTCCCACATGATATAGGCATAGGATAGGACTTCCTGATGTATTTTATTTACAGCAACTCGTGATTTCAACTCACACTGTAAAAAATGACTGAGTGATTTTCATTCTTTTCTTTGATACAAAATTGAGTATGTAGTGATATGTAGTAGATGGCACAGTTTATCCTAACTGATCACTTTTTAAAAAGCTGTAGAGCATATTATTTAGGAAATAATAAGTGACTGTACTTCGAATGTTCCAGGTAGCCTAACCCAGCTAGTGGCTACTTTGCCGAGACAGCTTGAATTTCCCTGTCTACTTGATCTTCATAGGCAGCCCCCCCCTTTCTCTTGTCTACTTAGCCCCCTCTGTCCTCGTCTGTCCCCACCCTGGAGCTATTGTCAAAGGAACAATACTCTTGAGACCGACTCTGCATCTCCAGCCCACAGGAAATAGTTCCCACAATGTCAAGGCCACAGTGTTTAGAGAGCCTGTGTTGACTTCATTCTTTTGTTTTTATCTGTGTCCGAGAGATTGCAGTGAATGTGAGAGCCGTTGTGAGCTAACGGCTCATGAGAATCTGAAAATACATAGCAGCACTTAGACTGCGTATATGATATTAAGAATATATACTCATAGGGCAGGTATAGTGGTGTACACCTTTAATCCCAGCACTTGGGAGGGAGGGGCAGGCGGATCTCTGGGTTCAAGGCTAGCCTAGTCTACAGAACTAGTTCCAGCAAAGCCAGGGCTACACAGAGAAACCTTGTCTTGAATGCCACCATATATACATATATACACATATATATGTATATAAAATATTACTTAATAACATATGTTATTCATATCATACATGTACTCTTAATATTTTAAAATTAATATCACATACAACAAAGATATTAATATTATATATAAAGTTAATATATAACCCTGATATTTTATTTATACACTTAATATATTTGTGTATGAAAAATATATTCCAAGTCAGGCCTATTGGTAAATGACTGTTACTCTAGCACTAGGAAAGTTGAGACAGGAAGACAGAATTCAAGGCCAGCCTGGATTGCAAAGTGATACCTACCTGGTCAGACAGGGAGAGATAGCAGAGGAAGGGGAGTGGGGAGGGAGGGAAAAAGAGAGGGAGGGAGGGAGGGAGAAGGAGGGAGAGAGAGAGAGAGAGAGAGAGAGAGAGAGAGAGAGAGAGAGAGAGAATAGTCCACACATGCAAATGGAGATAGAGACAGTCAAGATCCTTTCAAGAGGCAGTCAGTCCATCAGAGAGCGCACACTTTTCCCTCAGAGTCCCAACTGAAGTGATGGTATAGCTGAGCACAGCAAATCCTTGACCCATGAGGACAGTCACTGTGTCTTAAAGTTCTCCTTGCTTAGGGTGTTGCCGAGTCAGATTGGCTCGTAGAACAGGCAGCCTCCTGTCCTGTTCTTGGGTCGCCGTCTCTGTTCTCCTCCACTAGTGTTAGGGCTGTGCCTGTTGGAGTCTCTTGTTTCTGCCTGCCATCTGGCCACAGGATTTCTGGGATTACAGATGCTTGAGCTACCTGGTCAGCTTTTATGTGGGTTCATGGATTCTGACGCAGGTTCTCGTCTGTGCAGCAAGTGCTTTTGACAACATAGCACTTGACTTCACTTTTAATTCTAATTCTAGACCCTCTGGCTGTGTGACTCGAGGACGTTTTCGTCCCTTCTTATCCCTAAAGTGAAGAGAAAAATAGCATCCTATCTGCCCCTGTTAGGGGACAAAGACTTCCTTCTCATTTCTCGTGATCCTTCCCACTACTTGAGGAACTGGGTAGGTTCTACTGAAGGAATGAGCCAAGCTGAATGACTTACATAGTTCTCGAGAGGCTGAGTGAGGAAGAACACAAGATTGAGGCCAGCTTGGGCTGCAGAGAGAGGCCACCCCTTTCACAAAAATCCAAGAGGCTGGGGGTAAGATCATTTGTGTGGAATTATTTACAAGTTGCAGAATGTTACATTAGCATAAAATATTTTCTTATTTTATGGCTCACCAGGGTGATTGTATGTGGCAAGTTCACATTTCCATGGTGAGTGGAATATAAATCTGACCTCTGCTCGCAAGGACAGATTTCCAGGAGAAACACAGACAAAAGTCAAATGATTTTTGAAACTGGAGTTCTTGTACTACTGAAGCTCCCAAAAATGACAGTGTGGACAATCGTCTGGGGTGGAGAATATGGTTTGTGCTCTCATTCCATAGGAAGGGGTTCCCGTTTTTCTTCTGTTTGTGTGCTCTTATAAAAACTACACAAAAAGAGACTCATTGGAAGAAATATCTTTTTATTACATTTGCGTAACATCTGATCCGTTACCCTAGCTTAAACTGGCAATATGGCTGATTAGAAGTCCTCAGGGACCCTGCGTTAATGAGCAGAGGGCAGATAAGAGTGATTGGTTGTTAGCATGCTCTTTGTTTCTACCCTACAATGGACAGCAGTCATTTGGCCCATTGTTCAAAGACCTACTTGAATTGTCTGAACCTATGAACTTCCTGAAAGTCTAGCCATCAAACTCCATTAGGAGAATCAATGGCTGCCCGGCTCAAGGGCATTAATTTTATTTCCTTTCTCAGTCCAAGAGCCTCCCCAAACCCAGGCTGATGCAACAGCTGAGTGTATTTCCTTACATGAGATCCTAAACAAGAAAGTTCCATTAACCAGGGATCCCTGTACTATTAGTTCAGAGACCAGAGTGGAGATCGATTTATTGTCTGTCTGTCTGTCTGTCTGTCTGTCTGTCTGTCTGTCTGCCTATCTCTCTATCTATCTATCTATCTATCTATCTATCTATCTATCTATCTATCTATCTATCTATCTATCTACCTTTCTTTCTTTCTTTCTTTCTTTCTTTCTTTCTTTCTTTCTTTCTT